>CAUYON010149368.1:0-86018 GCA_963573935.1 Arctocebus calabarensis
ACTCAAGCGAGTCTCCTGCCTCTGCTTCCCAAGTAGCAGGGACTACAGGCACCCGCCACAACGCCCGGCCATTTTTTGGTTGCAGCCATCATTGTTGTTTGGCGGGCCCGGGCTGGATTCGAACCTGCCAGCTCAGGTGTAGGTGGCTGGCGCCTTAGCCCGAGCCACAGGCGCCAAGCCCTTCTCTGAGATTTTAAGTGGAGAGGGTGTGTTCAGGTTTGCATTGTGCAAACCCTTCTGTCACTATGTGGATAGAAGAGTATAGGGCAGAGATGCTGGTCTAGAAGAGAGAATGACAGGGCAGGGAGTGGAGAGGAGGGAGGGTCCAGATGAATGTGTATTTAGGAAGGTAAAATAGACAGCATTGGGTGAAATGAATTTCACTTATATTATCAATGCCTACTTTGCCTCCCTGAAATATTCACTATCTTCACTTTATTGAAAGATACCTTTAAATAGTGAACTCTATTATGTATTTAGGATCCTGTCTAATTACCAAAAAAAAAAAAAGGCTCACACACTTCTGGTTTTCTAAGACCACATGTCTTTGATGCATTGGGTGGATTGTATGGCAAATAGATTTACAGACCCCATCAGTGGCTGTGGGAACTTGGGATATGAGCCTTGTTTGGAAGGAAATTGTCATCTTGAAAATAGTCCATTTGGCTGAAAAGAATGCTGATTTAGGTATCAAGTAATAAGCAAGGTAAAAATCCCACCATGATGAAGTCCTCTGGGGTTGTACAATGGTTTGTGGAATTTAATTAAAATGACACTGTTTCTAAAAATCACAGTGCTTTCACGCGGGAGCCCTGGAGAGTGGAGACAGCTGACAACCCACCTGAACTGCAGTTGGGAGGAGGGAAGTGACACAAACACCCTACCGCTTTCTGCCTGGCTTCAGGGTTTATGCTATTCAGTTTTGATTTTTTTTTTTTATTTTGTAGAGACAGGGTCTCACTTTATGCCCCTCGGTAGAGTGCCGTGGTGTCACATAGCTCACAGCAACCTCCAACTCCTGGGCTTAGGCGATTCTCTTGCCTCAGCCTCCCAAGTAGCTGGGACTACAGGTGCCCGCCACAACGCCCAGCTATTTTTCTGTTTAGCAGTTCGGCTGAGGCCGGGTTTGAACCCGCCACCTTCAGTATATGGGGCTGGTGCCCTACTTGATGAGCCACAGGCACCGCCCTATTCAGTTTTGATTTTGATGAGTTTAGGAGGCTTAGTAGTTTTCAGTTGAGATACTTAAGGCAATGGGTGGTGATAGGAGTGGAGGGGGTAGTTGATGGCAGACAAAAGATTTGTAAAGAGTATGTTAACCTAGTAAGTGTGTTATTTTATGTGCAAGACACTATTCTAAGTGGAGTAGGAGTGGGTGAACTTCAGTGAATAAAGCAAAGTCCCCATTTTCCTGGAGCCTATATTGTGGAGACAAGAAACAGGCAAGCAAAAAAGGGAATAATACAATTTAGGAAGTGATAAATGTTGCAAACAAATATACTGCAGGACAAAGAGGGTTGGGTTGAGTGAATACTGACTACATGGTGCATCTTTGTTTGGAGATATAGAACTCTTTGTCTCAGGAAATTCCTTATAACTATATAAATAGTGACAATTATTTGGAGTTCTCCTACATGCGTTGTTTATTGCTGCATAACAATTACCCTAAAGTTTCACAACTTGAAAAAAATTTTAGCAGCCTAAAACAACAAATGTTAATTCAGTTTCTGTAGGTCAGGAATTTGGGAGAGGATCAGCTGGGTGAATCTAGCTCAGGTTCTCTCATGAGCTTATATGAAAGCAGGCCTGGCTGTTGTCATGTGAGGGCTTACCTGGGGCTGGAGGATCCACTTCCAAGATGGCACCCTGACATGGCTGTTGGCAGGAGGCCTTAGTTCCTTGCCACATGGACCTGTCCATAGCTCTGTTTGAGTGGTCTCTACATGGTAGTGCGTTCCCCAAAGTGAATGGTTAGAGAAAGACCAAGCAGGAAGCAATAATACCCTTTATGACCTAATTTTGAAAGTCACACAATATTTGCTTCTGCCATATTCTATTATTTAAAAGTGAGTCACTAAGTCTAATCCATACTGAAGGGGAGGGAAATTTAGCCCTATCTCTGGAAGAGAAGAGTATCAAAGAATTTGTGGACATGTTTAAAAGCCTCCACAATTCCCTAGGTCTATGACATGGGCTCATCTTTTTTTTGTTTAGGACCACTGGGTATTGTAGTAGTTTCCAGGAAGGGATTAGTAAATTTGCTCCCCTTCTCATCTGATCCTGTAACACACAGGGTTTGCAGAAATAAGGTTTGCTGGTCTAATAAAGATCTGCTGTGGTCTGACAAACAATTAATTCAAAAGCCCAGCAGAAAGAGGACCTCACATATATTTGGCCCCCATATAATTGTGAATTGAGTACCTTTTCTTCCCCATGTACTTTCTAGGGGTGGCAGGAGTAACTGGGGAAAATTTAGGAGGTAAGAAGCTGAAACACAGAAAAGATGAAAATAACTTAAGGCTGAGCAAATTTCAGGGGCTGCCTCTGCTGCTCTCACCCTGGCAAGTCAATCATCTCCCCTTAAGAGACTTAGTTTTCCCTTCTGCAAAGTGGGGGTCTCATCATCCCTGCCCTGCCTCATTCCCATGCTGTGGAAAAGATGGAGCCCACAGTGGATGTGGAATGTCCCACACGTGGGACAAGGTGTTTATACATGAGGCTGCTATTGGGATTCTGGCATCTTCTGGTTTTCGATAAACTCTGCCTCACATTTGTATAGGGCTTTTAGTTCTATAACCCACCTTCACCTTTAACTCTAAGACTACTCCTCATTGACCATGTTTGCTGGTCAGTGATCATCCCTGGGTGATATATCAGACAGGGAAACCGGCCTGACCCAGGGAGAAAGCTGCAGACTATGCATAAGACCCTAGGCCTCTGGATTTTTGGCTTTTTCTGTGTACTTCTTTCTTTATCTTTAAAAAAGAATAAAGAAAGCCAGCATTCCCTGTGCTGCCATGTATAGATCTGGGCACAGTGATGGAAATTTGGCATGCATAGCTCAACAATACTATAAGACAGGTGCTAATTTCACCATTTTATAGATAAGCAAGCTGAAGGTCCTAGTGGTTCAATGCAGGTAATGGGTAAGTATAAGGTAATAGGGGCTGGTCGAGAGGCAGGCTTTTAGAAATTTCTCTAAAAATCAAAAAAGTGTAGGCCAAACCAAGCACACCTAGGGCCTGGTTTGACTCATGAGGCCACCAGTTAGTGGCCCCTGGCTAGTGGGATTCTGAGTTTCAGAAAGGGGGAAGAGCAGTCCATTGTCACATAGCTGAGTAAAATAATTACAGAGTTTTTGCTGGATGCTGCACTTACACAGATGAATTGGCTATATCTTGCCATTGAGGAGGTGAGGCATTTATGTATGACTAAGAAAATAATTCTTTCATGTGGACATCGTAGTCTTGGTCCAGCCGTCTGGACCACCTCCTCTGCTCCTAACTCATTTAACCCAACAAGAGTGCAGTGGCCTTGTCACAGCTCATAGCAACCTCAAACTCCTGGGCTCTAGTGATCCTGCTGCCTCAACCTCCCAAGTACTATAGGCACATACCACTATGCCTGGCAAATTTTTCTATTTTTTGTGGAGATGAGATCTCACTCTTGCTCAGCCTGGTTTTGAACTCCTGGCCTCAGGCAATCCTCCTGCTTTGGCCTCCCAAAGTGCTAGGATTACTGGTGTGAGCTACCATGCCTGGCCCCTACATCCATTTTTTAAGTGTGACAAACTTCTTGTTCAAGGACAATAGCTCAGTGACTGATGTTCAACCAAGATAGAAAATATTATCAATGTTGTTAATTTTTCTTTAAAATAGAAAAGCATACACATGCTTAAAATTCCAGCCAGTTTCAAAGAATTTATAGTCTAACCTTCTGGGCAGGTTACTTGGGAGGTGCTAACAGGTGGCTTCTGTCATGAATGACATCAAGAAGCAATATGGTGACCTACAGCATTGACTACTTTGAAATTGCTTCCTAAAATGGGATGAGCAGGTTATTTAAAGGATGAAATGAGATCATGTGTGTAAACAGCTATTATTATTAGTACTTAATAATTAGAACCTATTAATATTGATAGGCAACCCCAGTGGAAGGGGTTTGGCTAAACAATGGGGAAGCTTGATCCTGCCCCTGCAGAAGCTATACAACCTTCTCCTGCCTCCTTGTGCTTTTTGGGTTTGGGGGGGAAGGGTTTAGGGGATGAGTGAGAGGAGGGCAGGGCGGTGGCCTTGGTGACCTGGAGGGTGGGATTTCTGATTTGAGCTGGATCACCTCCTTCAGGCGGAAGCCAGTGGTTGAGGTTTGGCTGTAACCGACAGACTCTGCTTTTTGGAGTTGTGATTTGTCAGGTAAACCTGCAGAGAAGGGCTGAGACTTGGAGCAAGGCTGCCCGGGTAAGCACTACCTTTATTAGGCTAGGGACCAGAGCGAGTAACTGTACCTCTGAGCTTTGGCTTTCTTAACTGGCAAACGGAGACAAACCTGGGAATGATTTTCTAAGGTTGTTGTGAAGTTTGGATTAAATAATCCAAGTATTATAGTTTTGGGATTCCATGTCCACAAATTCCCATGATAATCCCATGATGTAGAGTTTACATAGCTATTAAGCGGCAGGTAGGGGAAGGAGCTGCAAAACAGCATTTCCAAATGCAAAGCTGAACTTAAGGACACCTCTCTCACTGTTAGGAGTGATGGGGAAATGGTTCAGAGAGGAGAAGTAAGTGCCCAAGGTCACACAGCTAGTGAATCTTAGGGTCAGAGTCGCATCCCTCTTCTCTTGGCTGCTAGACTCCGGGACCTAGCCACTACCGTTATCCCCGAACGCTAGTCCTTTCTGTAGCTGTGCCTAGAGGGCACATTTAAGGAAGGTGGCTTTGCTGGGTCGTCACCCCAGCTTCAGAGCGGCGTCCACGAAAAACGGGCCCTGGGGTCCCCAAGCGATCACCTGTAAATAGCGGGGGTGGGGAGAGCTGCCCTGGTTCCCCCACCCAGCCGGGGCTAAGGGCGGCCGTGGGCGGCGGCGGCGTCCCCTGGCGCTGGCCCGCGCTTCACTGTCGCCGCCTCGGCCTCCCTCCGCCTCCCTGGCGGCCGCCGCGCCGCGCCGGTGTTCAGTTTCAGCGCGGGGATGAGCGCAGGCTGCGCCCGGCTCCCCGAGGAAGGAAGGCAGCGAGCGAGGGCCTCAGCGTCCTCGGCCGGGGCCTGGCAGCGCCGTGGAGGGGGCTTGGCTCGGGTCGCCGGGGCCGGGCGAGCGTCGAGCCTCCGCCGCCGAAAGGGACGCCCCGGAGCCACGCCGCCGCCGAGGGTAACCGCGGGCCCGGGCTGCCCGGGCGCCCCGCTCCTTTGTGGCGCGCGGGGCGGGGTGTGGGTGGCCTCCCGCCCGCGGGCTGCACGGCTGGCGTCGCGGAGCAGCCCTTTGTGTCTCCCCGGGCTGATGTGAGTGCGCTGTGTGCGCGCGCTTGGCACCTCCAGCCCGCCACCCGTGCCAGCTTCCCTCCTCCCCCACCAGCCCTTTGCCCGAGGGGCGACCGCCTGGGTCATGGGGGGAGTTTGGCTAAGTTGAAGAGGAAAGGGTGGGGCGGGACCGCCTCCTCGCAGACCCCACGGCAGTGCCCTAAAGTTGGTGCTGCAGGTGCGGCGACCCCTCCTGCCACGCTCCTCCCGGCCAGCTCCGGCCTTGAAGGGCAGGAACCCCCACCCAAGGGCTTAGCTCAGGGGCTCCCAATTTTCAGCTAACTTGGAGGCTGCCTTCCTATACCAAAGCCACCTGGGCTAGGGGTGGCCGGGGGTGTGGCTTTCCGGGTAGGGGGCGGCGGAAGCCTGGCTAGCCGCTGGCCGTGGTGAGAGCTTAGCGGTGGTGGCACTGAGCCGAGCTGGGGTGCCCATGTGACTGCGGTGTGCTTGGGAAGAGGAAGCTGTAGAGGTCAGTGCAAAGGCGTCATGCCAGAGCAAGCGAGAGCCAGGGGGGAGACCCGGAGTCAGTGCGGGGGCGCGGGAGCCAGGGGTGGCCTGCTGCCTACAGGGACCAGCCCGGACAAAGCTGTCCTGTCACAGCCATCCTGTCCTCCCTAACGCTTAAGATCTCTAGGTGGGAGGGGCAGCCCAGGCCTGGCAGCCAGGAAATGAGGGACTTTGAGAGGAGGGGCCTCTCCAGGGGACCTCTGCAGGTCTGAAAGTGTCGCCCCAGCCTCCAGATGCTGGAGGGGCACCCAGAGGGCAGGTCAGACACAGGCTCAACTTGAAGAACTTTCCTGCACACAGCAGCCTGCTTGCAGGGCTTCTTGATTTCCACACATGCTGGAGAGGTTGAGGCAGGTGGGCAGGGTGGGATGACCAATTTGTCCAGGCAGCCCTGGGGCCTGGAGTCCAAGAGGTAGGCTCCTGTCCTCTCTGCTATGGGTGCCTGGTGGGTGTCCAGGTGCAGACTCAAGGGAGCAGGTTCTCTCTGCTACACCCGACACACTTAAATTGTTTTCCCTAGACTGTGTTCATTTGAGGCCTGGAGCCCGTGGAAAGCAAGGTTACGTTGAAATAAGAGAAGAAAGAAACCAAGACCAAGAGATGGTTTTGGGGAAATGAGGACTAATATTTTGAAGTGGTGCTTAGAGAGAACAGGCCAGTGTGGTCAAGTGGGGTGGGGTGGGTTAGGACCCCTGACCCCTTTCCTTGGATAGAAGAGGGTCACCCAGGTCTTCTGACTGGGGACTTGGCCGGGTCCACAAGAGCCTCAAGTGTGCTGGATGTGGAGCCCAGAGTCGGGACTTTAACCACTCTAGTGTCGGCTCTGCAGCCCGCGCCTGTCTTCGTGACAGCCTTGTGTCCTGCGCTGTCAACTACACCCCTCCGATGGGGTTGCTAGGCAGCGGGGCTCTGATGTGCAGAGAGGCCTTCTGATTTGTCAGCCTCCTGCAGACACATGGTTAAGGCTCCTTCCAGCCTATGGGGAGGAGGGACTCGGGGCATGCTGCCTGCATACTGCTGAGCCCGGGGTTTACCTGAATGTGAGGTGCAAAAGGCAGCCCTAGGGAGAGGGCCTCTGGAGCCCTCTGCCTCTGACCAGCTCAGCCCCAGGCCCCCATTATCTTTGTTTCACTTGCTGCTTGCTGGCTCCTCCCTGCCCAATCCCGCCCCATCCCTCCCCTCTTTCCCAAACCATGGAAAAGCAAAGTGCAGCGGGAAAAGAGGTCAGTGGGGTAAGCATGTGTGTGTGGGCTCCAGAGGTGCCAAGGTGCATGGGCATGAGAGGTAGGGAGGTTGCCCCTCCACACTACCTGGGGCTCTGTGGAAAGGGGTGAGGAGCAGGGAGGGGACCCTGGCCCTGTCATCTGCAAGGCTTGGACTTGGAAGCCTGCTCTGTGTCCTCTCCTCCTCAAGCTCTGCACAGCCCTAGGAGGGCAGCAGTTGGGGGAGAAAGGAGGGGCTTGGGGGTGTTTCTGCAAGAAGGGTGGGCTTTGTAGCCCTTGTTAGCATTTAGAAGGGGACTCCCAGCTGCAGGTTCCATCCCACATCCACTGCCTCCGCCCAAGCTTCTAAGTCAAGGCTCTCC
The DNA here is from genome assembly GCA_963573935.1 of Arctocebus calabarensis. NCBI lineage: Eukaryota > Metazoa > Chordata > Mammalia > Primates > Lorisidae > Arctocebus > Arctocebus calabarensis. Next base: position 7,607 of record CAUYON010149368.1, read on the forward strand.
TTCTCTCTTCCCCTCTCTGTGTGGCCAACACACCCCTCAACCCCTGCTGCCCCAAAGTCTTCTCTTAATTTCTTTACTTTTTTGAAAAGACAGGTGTTTGTTTGTTTTTTGTAGTGACAGAGTATCACTTTATCGCCCTCAGTAGAGTGCCATGGCGTCACACAGCTCACAGCAACCTCCAACTCCTTTGCTTAGGCAATTCTCTTGCCTCAGCCTTCCAAGTAGCTGGGACTACAGGCGCCCACCACAACACCCGGCTATTTTTTTGTTGCAGTTTGGCCGGGGCTGGGTTTGAACCCGCCACCCTCGGTATATGGGGCCAGCACCTTACTGATTGAGCGACAGGCGCTGCCCTAAAAGACAGTTTTATTGAGATAAAAGTCACATACCATTCACTCATTTAAAAGTATACAATTCAATGTTTTATAGTATGTTTACAGAGTGCACAACCATGATCGATTTTAGAACATTTTCATCACCCCAGAATAAAACCCTCTGCCCATATCAGTCATTCCCCATTCCCCCACTCCCAGCCCCTGGCCACCATTGATCTGCTTTCTGTCTCTATAGATTTGCCCACTCTGGACATTTCTTGTACACGGAATCAGCCACCATGTGGTCTTTTGTGGCTGATACCCCTTTCTTTTTCTAACTGCATCGATTTTACTCAACAATAAGTTGCAGTTTGTCTTACCATTTAACTTTTCTTGTACATTGCTCCTTTAAGTGTTGCATCCTTATGGAAAGGGGGCTTATGCATCTTTATGCGTTTCCCTTGATGCCCAAGCTCACAAAGGGCTGGACCACTGGTTGAATGAATGCAGAAATGAATTGGCAAGCCATGCAGGTGGTTTACTACTGAATTCCAGGGGCTTAGCTGCCACCATGGAGGCTGCAGGTATCCAAGCAGTGAAGGAACAGAAAGGAATCCTCTTACTTGGGTCAGGTAGGGGTGAGGCAAGGGTAAAATGTGAGGAAGTGATGAAGTGGCCTTTGAGTTGTCAGTTCTCTTGGGAACCTGAAAACAGAATTGTCAAGCTCTCAGTGTCTAGAGTAGGTGGCCAGTGCTAGAGATTGATCACCTGATCTTAGGGGCTTCCCCCATGGGGAACTCCAATTAGATTTGGGTATTAAACAAAGAAGAAAAGAAAATCCCCCTGTGTCAGCATTTATAAAAGGGCACCAGGTCAGGCACGTCAGAAACCGTGTGCCTACCTCTTGTGGTTTAGATCTTGAATTATTGTTTCTGTCCCCCTGTTTCTGTGCCACAGGTACTGTCTGATGAGCGTGAAAGGTTGTTTCACTGACTTCCACATCGACTTTGGAGGCACTTCTGTTTGGTACCATGTTTTCCGGGGTGGGAAGGTGAGTTCTGTGGAGTTGCTTCAACTTTCTGTGTATCTGCATGTATTTAGGGGTATGGGGGATTCACTCATCTTTTCCTACTTTTTGACCCCCTCCTTCAGCCAGCCCCTGCCCTGTGGGTACTTCAGGGCCACCGCTTCCTCTGGAACCACCTCCTGGCTCTCGTCCTCCTTCTGGAGGAAAGGGTCATGGTCAGCTCTCTCACACCACACCTAGTCACTCATTCATACCCTCCAGCTAGGGTCCTTTGAAGGCAGTGTTTTGGAGAGCCAAATTGGGGGTCCTTTGGCCTGAGGTGCGTGCAATAGTGTCCTTTGAAGTCAGTGTTCAGTCCAGTGTTCTAAGCACCTTAGGCCAAATTCAACCCCAATTTGGCTCCCCAAAACCTCCATCATTCCTTTTCCCTGGCTGTCACTTCAGCTTCAGCCCTGGGACCTTTAACCTGCCAAGCACTATTAGCTACCAGCACTATTTACCTCTAAGAACGTTTTATACCCATAACAGACGTCACCCTGAGAAAGGCTGTGGGGTGTGCGTGAAGGTTGCTCCTGCTGTATCTGATTTTGTGTGTGTGTCCATGTGGGGGTGTAGGTGTTCCTGCATGGATGTGGGCGCTCCTTGAGAATAGGTGTGTGCCGCCCCGCTTGTCTGGGTCTGCATGTGCATTTGTTATAACCCAGCATTTTGGAATCAAGTCAGCCCACTTGATTCCAGATGTTTTTCCTTCTTGTCCAAAGTGAGCACAAGCTGGGTTTATTTATTGGGCCATTTTATCTTACGACTTAGGAAATTCCCTCACTCTCCTTCCCCCACCTCTCAGACAGTCCTGTGGCTCAGGAGAAAGAATGTTCCACCCAGTCCAGAAAATATTCCCAGCCTGGTATTTCATCTGGAAGGGAGATTCCCTAAAGGTGGGCATAGCCCTTCCTGTGTCCTCAGAGACCCTCTGGGGGTCTGGGAGGCCTAGGTGGATGGATTATTCCCCATCCTCCACCCCCCAACCCCCACCCCCTGGCAGGTGAGACTGTCTCTTTGTGTCAGGGCCTGGAAGAAATCAAGGAGTTTGGCTTGATCCTCAGCTGACTACTGCCTCCTTCTCCTCCTAAGATCTTCTGGCTGATTCCTCCAACCCTACACAATTTGGAGCTGTATGAGGAGTGGGTGCTGTCAGGCAAACAGAGTGACATCTTTCTGGGAGACCGTGTGGAACGATGCCAAAGAATTGAACTGAAACAGGGCTACACATTTTTCATCCCTTCCGGTAGGTTCCACCAGGGTTGGGGCTGGGTTCCTAGTCTCCTGTAGCCTTAGCCAGGGTTTTAGGTCATGAGGGTTTCTCTGGGGCTATGGGTTTGATGGCAATGGCCACGGGTAGCCCCTAAGGGGAGGAGTCCTCAGGTCCAGTTTTCCCCTCACGTCTGATTGGCTTCTCCCTGCCTGTGGATTAGAATTTTCTCTCCCTCAGAGAAAGCCTGAGTTACTCCCTCAGGGGAAGTTTGAGTGCTTCCTCAGGATTTCCTGTGGAGATTTCTGTGAGGTCCTCAGTGGTCCTCAGGTAATGATGGTGGGTTTATCCTGAGGCAGCCTCTGGGGAAGGGCAGTTAGGACCACCCCCAGAATTCTGACTCTGCCACTTACAAGTTGTGATTTCACCTCTTTGTGCCTCAGTGTTCTCATCTGTAAAATGAGATTAAGACTTCTCAGAATAGCCAGGTTGATGAGTGAGGTAACACCTACTTGTGTATAGTTCTTTGTAGATGGAATAAGGCCTTTTGGCTGGTTACAGGCTGAGTCACCAGTGGATGTGACTTGCGAACTAGGACTCAGGAAATTTAGGTTGCATTAATGGAAGCATTTTACCCAGGATAAGGGAGGTGACAGTTCCACTGTAGAGAGTGAGGGAGTCAGGCCACACGTAGTCTTGTTGCTCTTGGTTGTCGTGCTTTGGAGCATAAGTCTACCTGGAGAAAGAGGAATCTGGAAACCACATCAGGTGAGTTTGAGTTTGAAGCTAGAATTGGGTTGTTTTACCCAAGGAAGAAAAGACATATGGTAATGCAGTCAGCCAGGTGAAGGATTATCTCCAGGAGGAAAAGGTATAGCTAAGTGGTATTGGAAAAACTTGTTCTGTTAGGCAGTGAGTTCCATACCACTGGTTTTATACAAGTAGAAGGTGGCTATGGGTGTGTCAAGGAGCTTGCAGAGATTCTACCACTGGGGTAGAAGCTCGGGCCAGAGGATAATAGTGTCCTTTGGAGCCACAAAGATCCATTAGATGGAAAACTTGTCATAACCTGGGTTTCCAAGAGCTGGGCTAAAAGCTGGCCTTGGGTCTGGACACTAAGCACTAGAGTGTGTCATTAGTTGAAGGGGCTGTTGTGGTTGTGGTAGCAGTTCCCACTGGGGAAATTGGATGTGCACTTCTGTGTTGTTTTAGAAAGTTGAGCAAGGCCAGGTATAGCACTCTGAGAGGCCGAGGTGGGTGGACTGCTTGAGGAGTTCAAGACCAGCCTGAGCAAGAGCAAGACCCCACCTCTATTAAAAATAGAAAAACTAGCCAGGCATTGTGGCAGGTGCCTGTAGTCCCAGCTACTCAGGCAGCTGAGACAAGGGGAGCCCTTGAGTCCAAGAATTTGAGGTTGCTTTTAGCTCTGATGATGCCTTGGCACTCTGCCAGGGCAACCAACTAAGCCTCTGTCTCAAAAAAAAAAAAAAGAAAGTTGGGCAAAAAGTGGAAGCTTCTCTCCTAAGAAAATTGGGAATTTGGAGGTAGAAAGCTGGGGTGACTTTGTTACTATGGCCCTAGATCTGTCCTTAGACCTGCGTGGTTCAGGGAAGGACCCCTGGTTTGGGCAGAGGGATTGTACTTGGTGGTCATCCCTACAGATGTGGAATGGAGAATTCTCAAGTGTGCTTAGGGATTAGAGGATGGGCCCTGGTGGAGTCCATGGAATGCTGCAGTGCACTTGGCCTTGCTGCTGACTGTCTTTATAACCCTGGTCTCTTCCTCTCTCTGCACTTTAGCCATCCCATCTCTATACGGTGGAGGGGTTGAGCTGAACTCCGGACCCTCAGGGTGGGTCCCAACCCCTTCCCCGAGGGTCGGCCTCCTCACCCTGAGGGGACAGGCCCTGGAGTCCCTTTCTCAAGGCATCATGCAGACCTGGATGGAGCCTCATCACTTTGCCCGAACAGAGGGTAGGAGGGGTGTTGATTTTGGTGACCTAAGCAATTTGGAGGTCTTGAGAAGCAGCATCTAAGACCATAGCAGGCATGTGATCATCTATTAAAGGCAGGGAGAAGAGGTGTGGATTTGAATTGTAGCAAGCAGGAGTCAAGTTAGACCTTAGCAAAGACTTCCAACCCTAAGGGTTTATGAATGAGATGCTAGCAGTTTTTTTCTGGATTTTTGGGAAGTGGGAAAGGGATAGTTGAAATTTGTCATCTTCCTAGAGGGGGTGGGGGAGGCAAAATAATTCAGAGGGTCCCAAGTGTCAATTTCATGCACCAATAAAATAAAAAAAAAAAAGTTGGGAACTGATACAGAGTTATTGGACTTGTAATCTTGCTAAAAATGAGTGTTAATTAAAAAAAAAAAAAAAAAAGCAAGGCTTGGTACCGTAGCTTAGTGGTTAAGGCACCGGCCACATATACCAGGGCTTGTGGTTCGATCCCAGCCTGGGCCTTCTAAACAACAAGCACACCTATAGAAAAAAAAAAAAAAAAAAAAAAAGCTGGATGTAGAGTGCTGTGGTGTCACAGCTCATAGCAACCTCAAATTTGTGGGCTTAAGCGATTCTCTTGTCTCAGCCTCCCAAGTAGCTAGGACTACAGGCGCTAGCCACAATGCTTGGCTACTTTTTTTTTTTGCAGTTTTTGACCAGGGCTGGGTTTAAACCCATAACCTCTGGTATATGAGGCTGGTGTCCTACTCCTTTGAGCCCAGGTGCTGCCCCCTGGCTACTTTTTTGTTGCAGTTGTCATTGTTGTTTAGCAGGCCTAGACTGGGTTTGAACCTTCCAGCCTCGGTGTATAAGGCCAGCGTCCTAAACACTGAGCTAAGGGTGCCAAGCCTCAAGGGGACTTCTTCAACTTTCTGAAAGCTCATGTGATGCTGATGGGTTAGTAATATTTTATTTTGTTGTATCTATTTTATTATTTTATTTTGTTTTATTTTATCTATTTTATTATTTTATTTCACTTTATTTTTTTGAGACAGAATCTCATTTTGTCATTATTGGTAGAGTGCTGTAGAATAGCTTACAGCAACCTCAAATTCTTGGGCTCAAGTGATCCTTGCCTCCCAAGTAGCTGGGACTAAAGCTACTTTAGTTAAGGCGCCCACCTTAACACCCAGCTAATTTTATTTATTTATTTATTTGTTTGTTTAAATTTTTTTTTTTGTTTGTTTGTTTTTTGAGACAGAGTCTCAAGCTGTTGCCCTGGACAGAGTGCCGTGGCATCACAGCTCACAGCAACCTCCAACTCCTGGGCTCAAGCGATTCTCCTGCCTCAGCCTCCCAAGTAGCTGGGACTACAGGCACCTGCCACAATGCCCGGCTATTTTTTGGTTGCAGCCATCATTGTTGTTTGGCGGGCCTGGGCTGGATTCGAACCCTCCAGCTCAGGTGTATGTGGCTGGTGACTTAGCTGCTTGAGCCATAGGCTATTTTTAGAGACAAGGTCTTGCTCTGTCTCAGGCTGCTCTTGAACCTGTGAGCTCATGCAATCCACCTGCTGCGCCTCCCAGAGTGCTAGGATTGTAGGCATGAGCCACTGTGTCATTTTCGAGACAGGGTCTCACTTTCTTGCTCAGGTTAGAATGCAGTGATATCATCATAGGTCATTGCAGCCTTGAACTCCTGGGCTTAAGTGATTCCCTGCCTTAGCTTCCTGAGTAACTGGGACTATAGGTATGTACCAACATGCTGGGCATTTTAAATGGCAAAATATAATAAATATTTTTTTAGACAGAATCTCACTCTGTCATCCTGGGTAGAGTGCTGTGGCATCAACATAGCTCACAACAACCTCAGACCCTTGGGCTTGAACAATCCTCTTGCTTCAGCCTCTTGTAGCAGGGACTACAGGCACCCACCAGCACACCTGGCTAGTTTTTCTATTTTTAGTAGAGAAGATGGGGTTTCTCTCTTGCTCAGGCTGGGCTCAAACTCCTGAGTTCAAATGGTCCACTCACCTTAACCCCCCAGAATACTAGGATTATAAGTGCGAGCCACCATGCTCGACCAAAATGGCAAAATTTTTTGTGAGATGAAGTTTAACTTCTTCTTCCTGTGTCTAAGGATGGAGGGGTTGGTAATGGCTGTGCTTTGGAGTGCCTGTTCTTTAGTCCTTATCCCTGTGTAATCCAGGAAAGCTGCCTGGAAGAGGAAGACTGTTAAATGTGACAGAGGAGTAGAACGACCCAGAGCAGCAGTTCTCAACCTGTGGGTCATGACCTCTTTGGGTGTTGAACGACCCTTTCACAGGAGTCACCTAAATACATCCTGCATGTCGGATATTTACATTATGATTCATAACAGTAGCAAAATTACAGTTATGAAGTAGCAACGAAAATAATTTTATGGTTGGGGGGTCACCACAACATGAGGAACTGTATTAAAGGGTCATGGTATTAGGAAGGTAGAGAACCACTGACCCAGAGAAAAGGGCTTGCATCTGTCCTGCTGAGCTAGCTAGCCTGTAGAGGAGTTGAGAGGACATTATCAGGATGAGGAATGTTGACGCCAGAGCCAGGAGGATTTGAGGGTCACCAGGCTTCAACCTTATCTTTAGTAGTAAGGAAGGATGGAGATGAAGTCACCTCTAAGTCGTAGGAAGTCCAGACTTTACGTACTTGGAAGTCCAGACTTTACGTACTTGAATGAGCCCAGTGATGTATTTTCCTTCCATCTCAACCTGATATGCCACCAGCATCCTGACCACACGGTGGCCTTGGCCCCCCCCATCTGTATCAGCCCAGGTAAACTGTAGTTGACAATCTTGAACAATGAACATTTCACATGCGCTATTTATCTTCTCTATAAGCATGTAAGGGAAAATTCAATATCCCTTTACCTTATTTATTTATTTATTTAAGATAGAGCTCAAGCTGTCACCCTGGATAGAGTGCCGTGGCATCGCAGCTCACAGCAACCTCCAATTCCTGGGCTCAAGCGATCTTGCCTCCGCCTCCCAAGTAGCTGGGACTACAGGCGCCCGCCACAAGGCCTGGCCATTTTTTGGTTGCAGCCGTCATTGTTGTTTGGCGGGCCCGGGCTGGATTGGAACCTGCCAGCTCAGGTATACGTGGCTGGCGCGGCGCCTTAGCCTGTTGAGCCACAGGTGCCAAGCCTACCTTTTTTTTAAAAAATAAAGAAAGTACCTGAGCCTGGCACGGTGACTCACGCCTGTAATCACAGCATTCTGGGAGGCCGAAGCAGGTGGATTGCCTGAGCTCAGAAGTTCAAGACCAGCCTGAGCTAGAGTGAGACTCTGTCTCTTTAAAAAAAAAAAAAAAAAAGAAAGATAGCCAGGCATTGTGGCAAGTGCCTATAGTCCCAGCTACTTGGGAGGCTGAGCCCAAGAGTTTGAGGTTGCTGTGAGCTATGATGCCATAGCACTTTACTGGGGGCAACAAAGTGAGATTCGATCTCAAAAAAAAAAAAGAAAGTACTTATTAACATTTTAAAGTTAATAAGTGACAGGGTCAAAGCCCACATAGCTAGGTACACATATCTATAACTGTTAGCTTGGGATTCAGGAGACTTCAGATCTGGTCCTCAGTCTCCTGAGTGACTTTGGAAGAACTATTTGCTTACTTAACAAACTTTCTTGAGGGCCCACTTAGTTCCAGGTGGTATGGGAAAGAGGGGCTGGGTGGGTGAATTAGAGTCCCTGCCTCTGTATGTGTCCAGTCAAGTGGCAGGCAGGGTTCGGAGCCCAGTATAGGGACCTTATTTGTTATGTTTAAGGGTGGGAGTCCCTGGGAAGGACCCAGGAGATCTGTGACTTGGGCTGGCCTGAAAGCATTTTCCTATCCTTACATCATAGCAAGAACTACCCAAGAACAAACTTCATGGTAGCTCCAGGTGTTTCCAGGCTCCAGCAAGTCTGAGAGGTAGTAGCTCCTTTATGGTGTAACATGATTGGGTCTCAGTTGTTTTGTCTATGGAGTGGGTAGAACAGGGAAGGGGATAGGAGTAAAGCAGGCAGGGGATGACGCAGAAGGTGGTGCAGCTGTGGGAAGCGGCTGTTCAATTCCACCCAAGTGGCCAGATGGGAGTGGGGCCCAGTTCATCTTCCCATCTGGAAAGGAAGGTTGTCATCTGAAATTTCCCTGTTTTTGTAACATGAGGTGGAACAGTATAACGGGCTCTCGGAACCAGCTGTGAGGTTGTGGGGAGAGGCTACCTTCCTGCGTCTTGGCAGTCACAGTGCCCAGCCCCGGACCTGCTCCAGCACATTGATGCTCATGAAGGAAATCAGGGGCTGTTTTATCCCTGCACCCTCCCTAAAGGTGGAGGCAGATATGGGTCAGGGGCCTCTGGTTTGGGGATTATAGCGATACCTTGTCAGTAGGTTTTGTGGGTCATTGGCTTTTCTTCCGGGACTGGATCTGTCCCTTGTCGCTTGGCCCAGATCGCCTCTGTTTATTGCCTTCATATTGTCAATGACTCTCAGCAGGAGACAGATACCAGACTCCCCAGCCCCATTCACTGGTGCATTGTTGGGGCTTGTGACCACTGTTATTTCTGCTTCTTGGTTCTTCCTGAGGGACACATGTCAGTAATGAACCAGATGTGAGCAGGGGAGGGACTGGGCAATGACTAATGTGGGAGGAGGGTTGCCTGACCCACCTGTGAGGCCCTAGCTTAGGAAGAAGTTTCTAGATCCCTCAAATGTCTGGGCATACAGATTATTTGCCCCCTCCTGACCACCTCCCTTCACTTGCAATAGCAGCAACTCTTTTGTTTTTCTCTTTGTTCCCACATCAGGGTAACAGCTGTAAGTCAGGTGTGTCTGACTATCCACCTGCTAGAACAGGGTGTGCAATGGGCTGAGAAATAGGGATTTACATGGGCGTCAAAGCCCTCATGATAGATTGAGACCACTACAGATATCAGTGGCAGTTGTTTGTATCTCAGAATACTTGCTCACCAATTCCCCACTCATTTCTTACTGTCCCCTCCTGAAGCCTGTCCCTTGAACTCAGTGTTTCCAGGTTCCAGCCTTAGGGACTGTTGCTTAGATAATGCTGATGGTTAACAGCAGCAAACATAGGGCAGGTCAGTGAGGCACGGAGGTGGGAGGTTAAAGCATATATGGAGATGGAGTCCTCTTATGGTAGCAGCCATGCTCTTTCTGTGCAGAGAGGGTACAGGTGGTTGGGGAGGGACTTTGTGGTTTTGATGGTTGCCAGGACAACAACCCACCTGGCCAACAGAATGGCCACCTTTGAGATACTCCAGAGCCCTGGGGAGTTAAGCATAGAGTGAGGTTCCATAAGGAAAACCTTCGCTCTTGTGTTGGGTGGCACTGGGCTCTTGGTGACAAGCTTTCCCTTGCTCCTCCCTGAGAACTGCCACCTCTATTCCATGCACTGTCCCTGGCATGGAGGGCCAGCAACTGAGCGTCTGGCATAGGTGCCAGCAGTGGCTTTGCAGCCTTTGTGCTGTTTTTCCAGGTGGCAGTTTTGCTCCCAGCAGTGGTAGCCACCATGGCTCAGGGCTGGCATGCTTCAGCTCACTGGGAGAAAAGGCCAGAACCACTCTGTAATTTAACTCAGAGTGAAAGAATTAAGTGGCCAGGCGCCGTGGCTCATGCCTGTAATCCTAGCACTCTGGGAGGCCAAGTTGGGTGGATTGCCTGGGCTCAGGAGTTCAAGACGAGCCTCAGCAAGAGCAAGACCGTGTCTCAATAACTGGCTGGGCATGTGGCAGTTGTCTGTAGTCCCAGCTCCTTGGGAGGGCTGATTTAAGAGGATCACTCAAGCTCAAGAGTTTAAGGTTGCTATGAGCTATGATGCCATGACATTCTACCAAGGGCAACAAAGTGAGACTCTGACGCAAAAAAAAAGAAAGAAAGAATTAAACATAGGGCTAGAAAGAGAGGACCGCGGCCTCAGGGCCAGCCTCCACGAGGCTCAGCTCCTGGGGCACAGTACCTTGCATCTGCTTCCCCCTGCCCTGTGGCTTTCACTGTCTCTCTGCCTCTGTCTGCCCTTGTCTTTGCTTCCTTATTTCTCTCTGCATTTCTCTTTTTTGGTGCCCCTACGTGTTTCTGTGCCTGTCCCCTGGGATGCACAGGCCTGCGCTAAGCCTTTTAATGCAGTGTAGCGGCTAAAAACGGAGCTGCTGTCACTTGCCAGCTGTGACTTCATTCGGCAAGTGTCTTACCTCCCTTTACCCGCAGTTTCACTATCTGTAAACTGGGGTTGATTGTAATGCTGCCTGTCCCTTAGTTCTGCTCTGTGTGATCCGGCAGGTGACCCCGAGTTGGGTCTCCCAGCACTTGCAGTGTGGCCAGCACAGACTAGGGCAGTTTCCCCAGCCGTCACAGAGTGAGTTGAGGCTGACTTCCTGGGCTTGAAATTCTGATGAGTGACTTCATTTTCCTGTGCCTCAGTTTTCTCATCCTGTAAATTGGGGTTGAATATACAGTAGAACCTCCGTAGCTGACCACCCCCCTATACTGACCACCTCCTTAAGTTGACCTAATTTTCATAGACTGGACATTTACCACATATCATGTATGTATCAGTACATCAGGCCTAGTTCCTTATGTTGACCACCTCTGTATGTTGACCAGTTTGTTACTATCCCTTGAGTGGACAACTTACAAAGGTTTTGCTGTAGTATATTCTGCTTTTAAGGGCTTTTGTAGAGAATCAATGAGTTAAGGTCTGGAAAGCCCTGAGACCCTTATGCCTGGCTTTGGGCGGGGACCCTGGGCATGGGGGTGCAGTTGTTGTGTGGCCAAGGAGACCCCCTAGAAATGGGCCTGAGGACAAGAAGGTGGACTGGGACAGAGGAGCATCTGGGTCCTGCAGCTCTGATGAGATGTTACTCCTTTGTTGTGGGTCTGAGCCATCCTTTGTTATCTTTCCTAAGATTGGCAGGTGCTAGGATGACAGGAGAATGTTCAGGACAGGTGTGCAGGCTGGGGGTGGGGCTCTACCTCCCTGGTCCACATGCAGGGTCAAAGGCCTGCCTGGTCCTGGGAGGAAACTTTGGTCATTAAGGTCCTCAAGGGTGGGAGCTGGTCTGCAGCTTCCCAGCCCTGACTCAGTTAGCCAGCGACTACTCCACTCAGGGCTGCCAGTGTGCATCCTCTCAGTTGACCAAGAGCCTTGACTTTCTGTACCAGATGTCAAGGCCCCCGTGCCCTCCTGCGTGCTGGTGAGGGAGGGACCCTGAGAGGGCCGGCTACTCATCCTGTCTTTGGCCTTCCCACCCCAGGTTGGATCCACGCGGTCTACACCCCTGTGGACTCTCTGGTGTTCGGTGGAAACATCCTGCACAGCTTTAACGTGCCCATGCAGCTGCGCATCTACGAGATCGAAGACAGGACACGGGTAAGGAGGCTTCCTTCCCCCTTTCTTGGACGTGCCTGGCCCTGAACTCTGCCTGGCGCTTGGGTGTGTGTAGTAGGTCACTCTGAACCTCTGCAGGCCCCACTCCCTGCCTCAAGCCCGTGGGGATTCCTGCAAGAGCCCGACCAGAGGCCATGGAGTTTCCGTTTGCCTCCTGGCCAGTGGCAGCCAAAACCCCTTGTTGAAAAGGAAGTATCTCTTCAGAAAGCACATGAGTAGTCAGGAACCCTGCCTCCCCCGCCCTCCTCCTACTCCTCACATGTGGAAATGGCTGTGAGGGACTGGGGGACTCTTGTTGCCGTTGTTTGGAAATTGAATGTGCACCTTAGAAAGAGGCCCTGGCTTGGTCTAAGGTCAAGTCTTGGCCATACTGTCTCCGGGAGATCCCAGTTCTGACTGGGGAGAGTCCTGAGAATGCCCGTGTCCATGAGCCCCAGGTTCTGTCTCTCCACCAGTCTCAGGGCCTTTTCGGGGAGGAGGATGTCCTTGGTTCCCTGGGCTTAAGGCTTTCTTCTGCCCTTGGCACTGATAGTAACGGGTCAGAAACTGATTTTTTCCCCACCAAATATTCCAGGACCCAGGGCTGATGCTCAGACACCTGACATGTACCCTCCACTCCAGAAGTTTCCCTGGGAAAAGCAGCGGCAGCTTGGAGCGTGTCCCCTCTTTCATGTGGAGACTTGACCAGGCATCCCCAGGCCTGAAACGGGGAGACAAAAGAGGAAGCCTGGGATAAAAAGGGTCCATTTCTTCTTCTTCTTCTTCCTCTTTATTTGTTTACATAGCAATTCAAATGTTTACTTTCTTTTTTTAAAACTAAGATATAATTCACATAACATAAAATTCATTATTTAAAGTACACTATTCAGTGGGGTTTTTTTTAGAATATTTGCAAGGTTATGCAACCGTCACCACTAATTCCAGAACATTTTCATCACCCCTAAAAGAAACCCTGCTCCCATGAGTAGACACTCCCTCTTTGCCTTTCCCCTCCTCCCTGGGAACTTCTAATCTACTTTCTATCTCTTTGGATTTGCCTATTCTGGAGATATGCTCTAATGCAGTCAATGACATGTGGCCTCTTATGACTGGCTTCTTTCATTTAGCATGTTTTTAAGATTCATCCACATTGTAACACATGTCAGTACATCATTCCTTTTTATGGCTGAGTAATATTCCAGTGTATGCATAGACCACACCGTTTCTTCTTGGGCTTTGTGTTAGAGATGGCATTTTGCCCCAGCAAAGTGTTGCTGTGCCTGGACTTCAAGGAAATGTCTTGCATAGGCAGCTGCTCTGCCCAGAGTCCCCGACTTTACTGATCTTGTTTTCAGGCCTTGGTTTGCGTGGAGTCATAAACATGAGTAAAAGTCTTAGCCATGACATGTTTATCTGAACCTCTGTACAGTCCTGGTGTTGCAGGACCTCATCTGAGGGTTTCCTGGAACCACTTGGAGCCGAAGTCAGTGGCATGATGCTGCAAGGGTGTGTGCACATTTTTGCATTGGCACGTTTGCTGCCTGGGATGCCTGGATTTGCAGAGACCTTGGGTCCGGGCTGGGGCCCCGTGTGAGGCCCTCGTGTCATGGATTTTCTTCCTTTACTTCTCTGTTGCCACCATTCCTATCCCACCTGGGGAAGGCCAGCCCTGGGCCTGGTCTGGAAGATGGTATCTTGGGATGTTCAGGAGAAAGGCACTGTTTGGGCACAAGTGGTCATCTCACAGTCTGGGTCAAGTGCTGATTGGGGCTCTGGCCAACTGTTCTTTGGCTGGCCCTAAAGAACAAGCCAGTTTGTGCATGAGCAGACTAGCAGGTGTGGCACAGAAAAGGAGAAATCAAGAGGGAGAAGCCAGGCCCAGGACTTTCCAGGCAATTCCTGAAAGCCACAGTCAGGCTGGCATTTCTAAAGTCTTTAGCAACTTGCTGGCAAGCTGTCCCCTCCCCCTGGGAATCTGATTGTAGAACTCAGTGGATTCAGGGGTCCCCTTATTCTCTTAGGAGCCCAGCTCCCCTCCCCCACCTGCAGCAGAGGAAGGAGACAGGGTAATGGAGCACCCCAGAGTGACCCACTGAGCTTGTGTTAAATATTGCATCCACGTGGAGTACAGCAGTGTCCCCTCTCCCAGGGCTCACTGTCCCTATCCTCTGAGTGGGGACCCCATTTGGTTTCACTGAAGCAGGCTGACAACTGGGGGCTGGCAGGCTGGAACCCGTGGCAGGCTGTTTAATCTGCTTTGATTTCTGGTCTTTGGAGAGGGGCTTGGCCACAAGGCCCAATTGTTTATGTCTTAGGAGCCAAGGCAGACAAAAGGCACTGTGGAGAGAGTGCTAGAAGCCAGATAAAATGCCAGGGCTCCTTGTCAGCTCACTACAGCTTAATTCTTTACATCCCTTAGAGCTTTCTTAAGAAGGTTATGGCCATTTAAAAATAGTTTTGTAAAAGTCCTAAAACATGGCTTTGCTTGGAAACCAAATGTAGGGGGTGGGACAGAGGAAACTGTCAGTCTTTAAGCTCCATGGTGTGTGTTTGTCTTGGAGAAAGAATTTGCTTCTGTGGCCCAAGGTAGGGGACCTTCCCATCCAGATTAGAGAACTCCAGGGTTCTCCTGAGTTTAGGAAGCTTATGTCTAACTCACCTAATTTTTCTGGGCTAGATGATAGGTGACCTCATCTTGCAGTGTCACTGCCCATAAGGTGACCAGAGCACATGCAGGACTGGTGGGTTTCCCTTTCCCCTCCTTGTAGATGAGCTCTCCCTTTCCCATTCTGAAGATATGAAGAGTGATGCAAGAACCACACCAAAGTGGATATGTGGCCTGTTTGCTATTTTAATATAATGTCTCAACAATCACTATATACTTTTAACTTCACTTAGGTTGATTAGTGATAGGGATGGTCCAAATGATCATTCATTCAACTGCCGTCTCTCATATTTATCTTTTTCCCCCCAATGGCTCTAGTGAAAGCAGCCTTCCCAACAAAGGTAATCCCATTCCTTCCTAACGAGTGAATCTATTTGGAAATTGCAAATAATTTACGCTCCCTCTCCCCTTCCCCCACCATTGGATTCCCCCCCCTTGATTTTTTTTTTTTTTCCAGGAGAAAAACAAATTTTAGGACACTTCCACCCACCCTCACATTTTACTTTTTCAAGTCCTTGAGACCTTCGAGTTCTAGATGCACCAAGAAACCTTCTGTTCGCCCCTTCTGCGGTCACTCAGCTCTGAGATTACTTGGGCCCCTGAGGCAGGTCTCAGACCAGGTGCCACACAAATGGGCCTTTGGAACTCAAAGTGAACCACTGAGATCCTGACAGACTGATGACCCTTCAGGCTGGGAGCATTGCATGCTTTCTGACTGCCTTGCCTTTTGTTTTGGACTGACAGTGGTTAACAACTCAATTTGGTGAGGCTCCGAATTTGTCAACAAATAATGTTGAGCAATCGTGTGTTTAATGTTCCCAGGCATGTGGCTGAAACCTTTTGAAGGCGAAGGGTGGAAGGCGACAACCTGTTTGTAAGTCAATTCTTTGCAAATTTTGTTTCCTGCAGTCCTCTCTTGGAAAAAAAAATAAATAAATAAATAAAAAATTTTGAATCCCTTCATCAGCATTCGTTTTCACCCAGCTGGTTTCTCTTGGGTTCAGCAACAAAGAAGGAGAACTTATTTTCCTCTCCTGAAATAGAGCCCCCTCATTTTTTTTTCCTAATCCAGAAAGATTAATAGATGGTCATTGTGTCCATCAATGGCAGGGTGGCTTGGATGGTGTCCGAAAATTTGAAAAGCCAAAACCAACTTTAGAGTTCTACAAATCTCAAGACTAATCAGGAGATGTGAGTGAGCATCTGTCTGTCCTCAGCCTACTTTTTAGGTATTGGCAATTTGTCTCAAAATTATTTGGCCCTTGTTTTGGAATAGGGGTGGTGCTGAGACCCCCCTCTCCCCAAAAAAAAATAAAAACCCTTCTTCATGGGAAGTCAAGGTCTGCTTCATGGTGAAGAGTCCCCTCTTTTTTAAATTTCAGAGGGCACTGATCCAGTAACTATGAAAAAAGATTATTACTATCCCAGCAGTAAAACTGGGGTTCTCAGCAAAGTAGCTGGAGCCAAGGAAACCGCTAGATTATGATCCCAACTCCATGCATCCCTCCCAAGGAGCTCAAAAGCATGTGACGGCCATGATCTCATTCCGGAGCACACCACCCACCAGCGCAGGGAGATCAAATGGACCCAATGTGCAGATGGGAGGAATGAGGCCCTTAAAATGGGAAAAGGGCGCCACAGCTGAAAACTGAGTTAGCAGGAGTGGGCAGGAGCCGAGTGAGACCTAGATCTCTCAGGAAGGGCCAAGTTGGTGCCTTTTCCAGGTGGGCATTTTGAGAAAGTCAGGAAAATAATATTTTAGGGTAAATGGAGAACCTAGATCTGCTTGTATTTGTCTTTATCTCAGATGTAGAATGTCACTTTGTTTATTGTGAGCAGAGGGATCAGGGCAGCTGGGAAGGGAGAGTGTGCTTGCTTAATAACCAGCTCCCGAGTTCCTGGAGGATCAGGGAGTAGAGGCGGGTGTGTCTCTGACTCTTGCAGACACATCCTTGGTGAGAGAGGGCAAGAGAGGAGTCCAGGTGTGAGTGTGGACGCGTATGTAGCCCCTGGAGGACAGGGTTCAGTGCTGAGAGTCAGGGAGCACTCTCCTGATCCTTGATCCTCCCTTGATTGCATAGGATGTAGTTTCTAGAAGGCTCATCCTGCCAGGTCCATCAGTGATGTTGCTTCCTTTCCATCTTTTGCTGCCATCTCATCTCTAGACCCTGAACTGCCACCCATTGGAATACCCCTGGGTCCCAGACTTCTTTATGATTCTGATACCCACAGTTGTCTCCTCTTTTTCTTCCTCCCTATAAGAAACAGCCAATGGGGGGATATCCATGTGGCCTCCTGCAACAGATCCGATTGTGTCTCCCCCAGTGTCAGGGTGGTCTCAGACCATACCTGGGATTTGTGTCTGTGGGAGCCCTTTGTGGCAGTACAGGCTGGGCAATGCCAGGTGGTGTGGGGTTGGAGCAGGAGGTGGAGCTTCTGAGGCCCTGCCCCTAGAGGTGGGGGAGGCTACATCCCCTCCACCCTCATTGGTTGGCCTGGCCCAGCCTCCCTCCTAGTATGCAGGATGATGCTCCATAGCCTGCCTGCAAATGGGTAAGGTTTGGGGGTTGATTTCTGTCTTTCAAGGAGGTGGGAGAGACAGAAGAACCTGTGTAAGAATTTTCAAGAATGATGAAGAGCCTGTGTTTGTTATAGCTAGAATCAGGCAGTGGCTCCCATCTGCAGGTACCCACACCATCTGCTAGCAGGTCAGGGGAGAACTCTGTTTTTCTGCCTCTCACAGAAGCACCAAGCAGCCCCCATTCAACTTCCGGGGAATGCAGCTCAGGGACCTTTGAGATGTCACTCTCACATGGGCCGCGTCCTCTGCCTCATTTGTGCATGCTGCTGGCATTTTCCCCCTCCCAGCAACCCGCCCATTTACCCTTTCCACCATTTGTGTTCTTGCTAAGGTGATAACAGTGACCCCCACCCCCAGGGAGCCTTCCCCCACTTTTCTCCCTCCTTTTTCCCTTTTGCCCTCCAGAAACTGACCTCTGCCTGCCTGGGCCTTTGCTTTCAGGTGCAGCCCAAATTCCGTTACCCCTTCTACTATGAGATGTGCTGGTATGTCTTGGAGAGATATGTGTACTGTGTGACCCAGCGTTCCTACCTCACTCAGGAATACCAGAGAGAATCGATGCTTGTTGGTGAGTGAACTGCAGGGAGCCCCGCAGCTTCGGCTGCGCAGCTGGGGCAGAAATTGTTCTTTCAGCGGGGCCTGAAAGATTCAGGGGATTCTTTTGAGGCCAGAGTATTGGTTAGAGTCCTAGAGACCCCTTGAGGGAGAGAATTCATTCTTGTCAGCTTCCCGCTTTGAATACAGAGTCCAAGAAAAAAATGAACTTGTGACCCGCAAAGAATCATGTTTGTGCCTTCCAGCCTGTGACTATGCAGAAGCAGGGAGGGGCTGGTTCCAGGCGTGGCTTCTGAAATAGGATCACCCCACAGAGCAAAGAATCCTTGTGTTTTGATTCCTCCCTACTCACCAACTGATTCCACCCCCCTACATGAGAGGTTGGGTTTTTGTCTATATAGGAACAGGCCTGTGAGTGTAGCCAGGCCGTCAAAACCCAGCCTGCCTTCGAGTCTGCAGGAGAGGTGGCCAAGGTTGGTGGTGCAGGCTTGGAGAAGCAGGGAGAGAGTGTTTGTAGCCATTGTTGCAGCGCCCTGCCCTGCTGCCAGTAATTAAAGGTACATCATCCCCCTCAACATGGCTCTGCCCTTGAATCTTGCCTCACATATGTCCCCCGCAAAGTTGCATCTGGTGACCACAAGCCCTGACCAGCAACATAGAGGAGGAACACGATTGTTCTTGGCTGGATCTCTGAGCTGTTGTCGCCAAGGACTTTTCCTGGATGTAGAGTTTGCTGTGTCTGAACCACAGCATTTGTCATCACGAGGTAGAAAGATGAGCATGGTCTGTCTCCTGTAGGGTCTGCACAATTTTTCCTGCAGTTAGATTCTTCTTTTTTACACCTTGCAGGAACCTGCCTCCCTTGCTTAGTGACCGTTAGGGATCCCTAACGGAGGAGGAACTTTTTGTTTGTTTCTGTGGGGGCTTTATTGGGAAGCCTTTGTCTTTGGGGTGTGTTGTGAGTTTCATTCCCATCAGATGATACTATTCAGGGGTTGGAAAGTACCAGAACGCTACCACCTGCTCCTCTGGACCTCCCAGCCTGGTGGGAGAGAAGGGAAATAATCCTGAAATAGTGTGAGAGCCGCTGTGATTGCAGTAACTACACATTCCCCTGGGGACCCGGAGGTTGGGAAGAGTGAAAGGATTTCTGAGTGTCAGTAGTCCCCAGGCTAGGAAATCAAAGGTTGGTTTTCTCACTTGGATATTTAGGGTGGAAGAGCATTTCCCAATTCCATTTGCAGGCTCAAGAGGCGATTATGAGGTGGTGCTTGGGTAATCAATGTTCGCTTTTTTCCCATACATTTTCTTGCCACTATTTTCCTGCTGGTTCATCTAGTCCCATCTGCCAAGGAGCAGGGCAGATGTGAAGGAGGCGCCCCTCTTATTCAGCGCTACTCATGTGCCAGGAACTGTGCATGTTGATGCCTATTTACTTCTCACCACAGCCTCCAGAGGACATTTGCTTTGCTTTTTATTTTTATTTATGTATTAAATTTTTTTTTTTTTTTTTTGGAATTAGGTCTCAACTCTGTTACCCAGGCTAGAGTGCAGCAGTATTATCATAACTCACTATAACCTCAAACTCCTGGACTCAAGTGATCCTCCTGCCTCAGCCTCTCAAAGAGCTGGGATTATAGGCAGCTGCCACCATGCCCAGCCAATTTGTTTCCTTTCTTTCTTTTTTTTGAGACAAAGTCTCACTATGTAGAGTGCCATGGTGTCACAGCTCTCAGCAACCTCCAGCTCTTGGACTCAAGCAACCTTCTTGCCTCAGCCTCCCAAGCAGCTGGGACTATAGATGCCCGCCACAATGCCCAGTTAGGTTTTTTTGTTTCTTTTCTAGAGAAGGGGTTTTGCTCTTACTCAGGCTGGTCTTGAAGTCCTGAGCTCAAGCATTCCACCTGCCTTGGCCTCCTAGAGTGTTAGGATTACAGGCGTGAGCCACTGTGCCAGTCTACTGCAGTCAACATTTCCATCACCTCAAAAAAACCCTTTAGTTGTCTCATTTTCTCCTCCCACCCCGTCAGCTACTAATCTAATTCCTATGTATAGATTTCCCACTGTTAAGATATTTCACATCAATGGAATCATATGATATATGCTCTTCTTGGTTTATTTTTAAACATTAAAAAATAAAGTGCCAGGCGTGTTCAGAAAGGTGAGGCAACCCGTGTAGGTACACGCAGCCAGGAAGCAGTACGGCTGGGATTTGAACCTCTGACGGAGCTTAGTCTTTCCAGGGGCTGGGAGGTATAAACCAGTAGGATTGTCAGAGAAACCGGAGTCAAGGGGAGGGGGGCTGAGTAGAGGGTCTAGAAACTTCCAGCAGGGAGTCGGGCATTCATCTCAGTCTTTCTTGTGACACCTCCCCCCCCACCCAGATGCCCCGAGAAAGCCCAGTATAGACGGCTTCTCATCTGATTCCTGGCTGGAGATGGAGGAGGAGTCCTGTGAGCAGCAGCCCCAGGAGGAAGAAGAGGAGCAGGAGGAGGAGGGGGAAGGTGCAGATAAGGCACCCAAGCTGCCTGCCGATGGCCCTGTGTCACCCACCAGCACCCCCTCTGAGGACCAGGAGGCCCCTGGGAAGAAGCCCAAAGCACCCACTATGCGGTTCCTCAAAAGAACTTTGTCTAATGAGTCAGAAGAAAGCGTGAAGTCTACCACGATGCCCATAGACTACCCCAAGACGCCCACTGGCTCTCCCACCACAGAGGTTGCTGCCAAATGGACCCACCTCACCGAGTTTGAACTGAAGGGCCTGAAAGCTCTGGTGGAGAAACTTGAATCCCTCCCAGAGAATAAGAAATGTGTCCCTGAGGGCATCGAGGACCCCCAGGCACTCCTGGAGGGAGTGAAGGTGGGCAGGGGTTGTGTCCAGGGCTGGGCAGGTTCTGTTCAATGTAACAGTGGCAGCTTGGTTCAGGATGGCTTAGTACAGAATGTTCTGCTGTTCTGGGCGTCTGTCCTGCTGTTCTGGGCATCTGTCCAGCCATTGGAAGGGGGCCTTTGGGGGCTCTGTCTGAGTAGAGGCCGCCATTAAGAGCTACAGAGGAACCTCATGCTGGATGCTGGCTTTGTGGTTAAGTTCTTCCTCAGGACTTGATGGAAGCTTGAGCTGTGCCTAGCAGAAGGTGTGATGTGTGTGGCAATGGTGCTGTTGTTGGGTTTGGAAAACAGACTCCTCCACCCCTGTCAGAAAGACTTGTTGCTCTGGGCTGGCATCCCTGGAGCATGCTTATGCAGATTTACATTGCTATGGCCCTCCACGTGGCCACCTAATGCCGCTACCACACAAGTTTTATCTGCATTTAACTGGTGCTCAGAGAAGTTGAGGGACATGTCTGAGCTCACAGAGCATGTAGAGGGTGGAGGGGTGACTCCAGAGCCTTAGTGTGTATACCACAGCACAGAATGGCCTCTTGTTTAAGCATTAGTAAATCTTTTTGGTGTGAGGCCTTGGAGGCATTTGAGCTTCCTTCTCCAATGTCTAATGCTTAAGTGAAGCCAACTGCCTGCCGGGATGGGCAATTGAATTTGAGTTTCTTCTTCAATGGCTGCATACTACCCAGGACTTGGTAGTTTATTTGTTCTTTGAGGAAACGTATTTCTTAATATAGAAATATTAAGACTCCTCCACCCCTGAGGGGCTTATTGGGGTACAGTGCTGGAGATCAGGGCACAGGTCAGGTAGCCTAACAGGTGCGATCAGTAGAGGGAGCCAGTGCACAAAATCATAAATCCGGGTGTACTTCACTTTATTTTTACTTTTATATATTTATTTATTTATTTTTTTGAGACAGTCTCACTATGTCACCCTTGGTAGAGTGCTGTGGGGTCACAGGTCACAGCAACCTCAAACTATTGGGCTTAAGCAATTCTCTTGCCATAGCCTCCCAAGTAGCTGTGACTACAAGGCCTGGCTATTTTTTGGTTACAGTTGTCATTGTTTAGCAGGCCCAGGCCGGGCTAGAACCCTCCAGCCCTACTCACTGAGCTACTGGCGCCGAGCCAAATATACCTCACTTTAAAAGCTTAGATAATAGATATGTCCCCTCGGCTCGGCGCCTGTGGCTCAGCGGGCTAAGGCGCCAGCCACGTACACCTGAGCTGGCGGGTTCGAATCCAGCTCAGGCCCGCCAAATAGCAATGACAGCTGCAACCAAAAAAAAAAAAAATAGATTTGTCCCCTCCAGGTATGTGAAAATTAAAATCTTGTAACTCAGGGGAACTTTTCAGTGAAAGAACTCTGTGATTTTTCTTTTTCTTTGAGACAGAGTCTTACTCTCTCCCCCTGGGTAGAATGCCATGGGGTCATCATAGATCTCAGCTATCTCAAACTTTTGGGCTCAAAAGATCTTCTTGCTGGCTCTGCACCTGTGGCTCAAGCTGTTAAGGCACCAGCCACATACACCTGAGCTGGCGGGTTCGAATCCAGCATGGGCCTGCCAAACGACAATGACGGCTGCAACCAAAAAATACCTGGGCGTTGTGGCAGGCACCTATAGTCCCAGCTACTTGGGAGGCGGAAGCAAGAGACTCGCTTGAGCCCAGGAATTGGAGGTTGCTGTGAGCTGTGATGCCATGCATGGCACTCTATCCAGGGTGACAGCTTGGGGCTCTGTCTCAAAAAAAAAAAGATCCTCTTGCTTCAGTCTCCTGAGTAGCTGGGACTATAGGTGCTCACTGGCACTCCTGGCTAGTTTTCTATTTATTTTATTTATTTTATTATTATTATTTTTTTGTAGAGATAAGAGTCTCACTTTTTCGCCCTTTCGGAATGCCGTGGCATCACACAGCTCACAGCAACCTCCAACTCTTGGGCTTAGGCGATTCTCTTGCCTCAGCCTCCTAAGTAGCTGGGACCACAGGCGCCCGCCATAATGCCTGGCTATTTTTCCGTTTTGTAGTTTGGCCGAGGCTGGGTTTGAACCTGCCACCTTCGGTATATGGGGCCAGCGCCCTACTCGATGAGCCACATGTGCCGCCCCAATTTAATTTTATTTTTAATTTTTTTAATTTTTAATTTTTTGAGACAAGAGTTTTACTTTGTCACCTTCGGTAGAGTGCTATGGCATCATAGTTCACAGCAATTTCCAACTCCTGGGCTCAAGTGATCCTCTTGCCTCACCCTCCCGAGCAGCTGGGATTACAGGTGCCAGCCACAGTGTCTGGCTATTTTTTAGAGACGGGGTCTCACTCTTGCTCAGGCTGGTCTTGAACTCTTTTTTTTTTTTTTTTTTTTTTTTTGAGACAGAGCCTCAAGCTGTCACCCTGGATAGAGTGCCGTGGCAACACAGCTCATAGCAACCTCCAATTCCTGGGCTCAAGCGAGTCTCTTGCCTCCGCCTCCCAGGTAGCTAGGACTGCAGGCGCCTGTCACAATGCTGGTCTTGAAATCTTATGCTCAGGCAATCCACCCGCCTTGGCCTCCCAGAATGCTAGGATTACGGGCGTGAGCTAGCAGGCCCTACCTAGTTTTTCTATTTTAGTAGAGATGGAGTCTTACTCTTGCTCAGGGTAGTCTTGAACTCCTGAGCTGAAGCAGTCCACCCCACTTGGCCTCCCAGAGTGCTAGGATTGCATGAGCTACCAGCCCAGCCCAAATCTTTACTTGTTAATGAGTCTGTTTCATTGATTCTTGATTTTTTTGGAGGTTGGTGACCTCTTTTGAGAATTTTGCAAAAATAATGGACTCCCCCCATTTCCCCAAGTATGCTTATACACATAAAATTTTACATGCAGTGTTCCTGGACCCCAGTGTGAGATCCTCTAATTTTTGGTGTAGATTTTTGTATAAGCCCCTAGGCCCAGGCTTCCTCCACACCATCAAGGAGTTTAGGATGAATCCAGCCTCAGAGGCTGTCAGGTAAGTATAGTTCAGAGATAGGAAGAACCAGATTTCATCTTTAGGTTTTCTAAAGGAATCTTTAGAATTTTGTTATGTGGTTACTTTTTTCTTCTGAGATCCTGTAAAGTGAAAACAGGTATTTTCATCAATAATAAAATAATAGTATCAGGGTCGCAAATGTAAATGAGTTAAAAACATATTGATTTGGGGTGGCGCCTGTGGCTCAAAGGAGTAGGGCGCCAGCCCTATATTCCAGAGGTGCCAGGTTCAAACCCAGCCCTGGCCAAAAACAAAACAAAACAACAAAAAAAACCCACATAGGCTCGGCGCCTGTGGCTCAACGGGCTAAGGCGCCAGCCACGTACACCTGAGCTGGCGGGTTCGAATCCAGCCTGGGCCCGCCAAACAACAATGACAGCTGCAACCAAAAAATGACCAGGCGTTGTGGTGGGTGCTTGTGGTCCCAGCTACTTGGGAGGTGGAGGCAAGAGACTCGCTTGAGCCCAAGAATTGGAGGTTGCTGTGAGCTGTGATGCCACAGCACTCTATCCATGGTGACAGCTTGAGACTGTGTCTCAAAAAAAAAAAAAAAAAAAAAAAACACCACATTGATTTGAAGAGAAAATGTTGTTCCATGATTTTGGAAAGTCTTTTTTTACTTTAAAAACATCTCTGCATCTCCAATCTGTTTATGTGTAGTGTTCCTGGTTCTTGGTTGGTCAGATTTCTTTCTAGAGATGAAATCTGGTTCTTCCTATCTCTGACCTATACCTACCTGATAGCCTCCGAGGCTGGATTCATCCTAAACTCCTTAATGGTGGAGAGGAAGCCTGGGCCTAGGGGCTTATACAAAATGGAAACAGCCCAGATCCCCCCATTTCCTACAAGGGGTCACGTGGCATTTTGATGACTATGAGCTGTTGTAGGTGTTTTAGATGTACAAACAGATTTAAACCTTCCAACAACCCTTTGTGTTACTTTTATTATCCCCATTTCACAGAAAAGAAAATTGAGGTACAGAGAGGTTAAATAACCCTAGGTTATACGTGCTGTTCAGTGAAATGACAATCTTATTTAATTTAATTTGTGAAAGGAAAGGGAAATTCCAGCATCTCATAAGAGTCTAAGAAAGCCATTCCCTTCCCTATCTTTGTCAAAACCTCCAAGGAGTTGGCACTGTGGTGCTTTCAATGACTTCCTCCTTTAAAGACAGTTTTTCTGATGGAGGTGCCACGGTGGGAAGACAAGAAGGGTGGACACAGGAGACTTGAATTCATGCCTGGTTTCTGGTTTTAGCTGTTTGCTGTGTGGCCTTGGGCAAGCCACTTCATCTTGCTGTACATAATATGAGGATATTGGAAAAGACGTGCTTTGTCCCTCACATTTTGTGGTTTTGTTTTTGGTTTTTGTTTCTTTTTGAGACAGAGTCTCACTATGTCACCCTTGGTAGAGTGCCATGGCATCACAGCTCACAATAACCTCAAACTCTTGGGCTTAAGTAATTCTCTTGCCTCAGCCTCCCAAGTACCTGGGACTACAGGTGCCCGCCATAACGCCCAGCTTCTTGTTGTTGTTGCAGTTGTCATTGTTGTTTAGCAGGCCCAGGCAAGGTACGAACCCGCCATCCTTGGTGTATGTTGCTGGCACCATACCCACTGTGCTATGGGCTCTGAGCCTTGTCTTTCTTTCTTTCTTTTATTATTATTATTTTTTGAGATGGGGATCTTGCTGTATTGCCCAGGCTGCCTCTACTTTCTAAATAGCTGGGATGAGAGGCATGTGCTAGTGTGCCTGGCTTTCTCGGTCATTCTAAAGTGCTTAACCTTCGGTGAAACATGAATGATCCCATTGTAAAATAGACATAATGTAACAGGGACCTATATCATTGAATTATTTTGAGGAACAATGAAGTAATGAACATAAAGCACCCGGCAGACCCTCAGAGGAAAAGCCAGAGATTCTTAGGCAGCAGTTGAAGGCAAACTATATTGACTTTGAGCAACTCCTCACCCTTTCTGTTCTCCTTCCCTTTTCCTCCTTCTTTACCTTTCCATAGCGCCCCATCCCTCCCTCAGGTGAAAGATTGCCATCTGCATTAGTTTCCTAGGGCTGACTTAGAGTACTAGGATGTTATCTTCTTATTTGTGGAGCCTCAGAGTCTGAAGTCAAGGTGTGGGCAGGGCCACACGCCCTCTGCAGGCTGTAGGGAAGAATTCCTCCTTCCCTTCTCCACGTTCAGGTGTTTGCTGGTATCCCTTGGCTTATGGGTGCAGCACTCCCATCTCTGCTCCTGTTCCCTCATAGCAGTCTTCTCTAAGTGTTGTCAGTGACTGACCACAGTCACTGCCTAATCCATTATGACCTCATCTTAACTCCATTAAACCTGCAATGAGTTTGTGATCATTCTGAGATTCTGGGTGCACACGAATGTTAGGGTGACACTGTTCAACACAGTACATTATCTTTTCTCTTTTTCCTCTTGAATTGGCAACCATTAATTGGTGAACAGGGTAATTCACAGTAAGATGGGAGTCACTCTGCCTGCTGTCCCTCCTAGAAGAATCTGTGCTTTGAACTAGACTCTGGAAGAGAGCTGTGGCCCTGATAGGAGGGTAGGAGGGCGTCTGACTATTTGGGGTCAGGTCTTGTCCTCAAATTGATTGTTAATGACTTGAAAATAGCTAGGTATTTTGCAAGATCGTGAAAGGGGGGCAGACTAAGGGACTAATGAGCAGAAACCACTGAGGCTAGAGGTAGGTGGGTCTTTGTCAGATCCCCTTTGCAAGGTGATTCTGTACTGCACTCATGAGTGGATTGCAGGCCTGATTATTATTAATTAGGATAACAACAGGCTTTCCTCCCGTAATTCCGCTCTCCTTGCTGCCAAGAGTGCCAGCTTGGGGTAAAAATGCCAGCTGAGTGCAGACAATGCCTTTCTCATTGATGGAATTATGGGGCCCCATGAGATTATGGGACTGCAGGAATTATGGCACTGGGAGAGAGAGCACCCATTGCTTTCAATTGTTATCTTTTTTTCTTTTTTTTTAACACCAACATAGAGATTGATTATAGGGTTCTTCTGTCAAATCCCAAATATAATAGGAGAGAAAATAATCCCAAATGAAGAGTTATTCAAACAGGTGTTATGTTTTAAGACTAAAGGTCTAGGGCCAGGCAAGGTGGTTCATGCCTGTAATCCTAGTACTCTGGGAGGCTGAGGCAGGTGGATTGCCTGAGCTCATGAGTTCGAGACCAGCCTGAGCCAGAGCAAGACTTCGTCTCTAAAACTAACCGGGTGTTGCAGCAGGCACCTATAGTCTCAGCTACTTGGGAGGCAAGAGAATCGCTTAAGCCCAAGAGTTTGAGATTGCTGTGAGCTGTGAACCCATGGCATTCTACTGAAAGTGACAAAGTGGGACTCTGTCTCAAAAAAAAAAAAAAGAAAGAAAAAGTTAAAGGTCTAGACCGTATCCCTTGTGCCATCCATTAACAGCTGAGTGCTCAGGGAACACAGTAAAATGGGAATTGTACGGATCCTCATGTCATGGTCATGAGGACACAGGGAGGTGACACGCGGTAAGCCTTAGTAGGGCCTTTAAGTGCTCAGTAAACAAGAGCGGATATTATTATTACTATCATTGGAAAGAAAGCAGGCTAGTTTAGGGTCAAGTACGAGAGCTTGTGAAAGCCATGACCATGAAATTTGTGCACAGCTTGTCTCTTTGGGGGTCATTACTTCTCAGCACCGGAACACCTGCTCATTGAAGCAACCTCCCTCCCCCATCTTACTGATTAGGTGAGGTGTATCACCCATTCTACCAGCGCTATTAGCTTTTTTTTTTAGAGACAGAGTCTCACTCTGTCACCACGGTAGAGTGTCATGGCGTCACACAGCTCACAGCAACCTCCAGCTCCTGGACTTAGATGATTCTCTTGCCTCAGCCTCTCAAGTAGCTGGGACTACAGGCGCCTGCCACAACACCTGGGCTATTTTTCTGTTTTTGCAGTTCGCCAAGGCTGGGTTTGAACCTGCCACCTTTGGTATATGGGGCCAGCGCCCTACTCAATGAGCCATAGGCGCTGCCCGCTATTAGCTTTTTTTTTTGAGACAAAGCCTCAAGCTGTCATCCTGGATAGAGTGCCGTGGCATTACAGCTCACAGCAACCCCCAATTCCTGGGCTCAAGCAAGTCTCCTGCCTCCGCCTCCCAAGTAGCTAGGACTACAGGTGCCCGCCACAACGCCTGACCATTTTTTGGTTGCAGCTGTTATTGTTGTTTGGCGGGCCCGGGCTGGATTCGAACCCACCAGCTCAGGTGTACATGGCTGGCGCCTTAACCTGTTGAGTCACAGGCGCCGAGCCACTATTAGCTTTTTTAAACCATCATGCCCCCACTTGCTTCAAAGGATCCAAAAGGAAAGAAGCCAGTAGCAGGGCTGCAGCCTCTCATATGTTGAAGAAAACCCAGAGCACAGGGTCCAGCCAGATTGGGGCCAACCAGGACAGTAAGACCTCCAACAGTTTCCTGGACTCTCTTGCTGGGGGTCAGGTGTGATGCTGAGCATTATTTTTGGGTAGTGGGGACGAAAGCCTTGACACAGATGAATGAGAAAGGCCTCTGGCCTAATAAGCCCCCAGAGTGATAACAGAATAAGTCATGTGCATTGTGTGTCCCTTGCCTGTACCACCTCAGGAAAACAGAGAGAGGGACTGGGAGTGCCGTTTCAGACATTCAGGCAAAACCTTATACCTGAAAAATGGATAGGCTGATCCATGGCACTCGGGGCTTTATATTGACCCCGGAAATCATGTTTATTATCCCTACTATTACGCAGCTAAACCAACTTTTAAACTTCCCTTCCAAGTTAATCAACTTTTTAATTCCCCTCTGCTTCAAAGTTGTTAAATGGATGAGTTCTGCAAAGAGAGTATGGGCCAGCGTATCAGGAAGCAAGGTGGGCCAAAAGAGAGTCTGCCAACCTTCTGTGCATTAGGGTACTCGCCACGGCCTGGCGAGGAGGAGGCTATTAAGTATCTCATTATTTTAGGTAGGGACGTTGAGACTGAGATATGGTGACTTGACTAAAGTGACTTAGCTATTAACCTTTTAGCCACCATGCACTATGGCAAGGGCTATGTGTTGCTTTCCCGTAACTGCCATAATACATTGCCACAACCTTAGTGGTTTAAAACGTAAATTGATTCCCTGATAGTCCTGGGAGCCAGAAGTCTGAAATCAAAGTATTGGCAAAGCTGTGCTCCATCTGAAAGCTGTAGGACCAAAGGACAGAATTTTTCTCTGCCTCATCTAGTTTCTGGCAGCTCCTGGCAGCTCCTGGCAGCACCTGGCATTCTTTGGCTTGTGGCCACATCACTCACGTCTCTGCCTTCATCTTTCTCATGGACTTCTTTGTGCCTCTATCTCCCTCTTCTTTCTCTTATAAAGACACTGGTTACGGTTTACTTCAAATTCAGAATTACTTCTTCTTGGGCTCTTAACAAAAATTGGCAAAGATCCTTTTCCAAGTAAGTCCACCTTCAAAGGTACAGAAGATTAAGACTTGAACAGACAGATTTCAGACTGCCACAGATGGGTTTTTACAGACAGGCCAGATGGTTGGACTGGGATGGAGGGAGGGGTCTTGAGAGACCCAGACTGCGTTGATGCTTGGCGGGGTTCCTTACCCATAGCAAGGGGGCAGGGTGACTCCTGAGACTGCTGGGTTCTCCCCAGAGTAGTGTAAGCCACTGCATTCTGTGTTTCCTTTTACCAGCCCTGGTTCATGATTGTTTCTGATGCCTACCTCTGCCTTATTTTCACAGTGGTGTTATTTTTAGTCACAGCAAAGATGGAGTTTCTAATTATTAACGCCCCACCCTGGAAAGCAATGGGATCTACATTCATTGTTAACTAATTAAACTGTTTGAGAAAATTGGCATGGGGGAGCCTGGGCCCAGCCATCCATTGTCTGTGGTTATCTTGTTAGGTCAAACACAGGGCATTTTCTGGCAGAAAGGGTACTGTGGCCTCTTTCTCTTTCAGAAAGCCTGCCCTGGGCTTTCCCAGGCAGAAGGCTTGTAGGGTGAAACCCTTGGGGGGTGAGCGGGTGTGGGCAACCAGCCTTCCTTGTACCTGTGCTTCCAAGAGCCCCAGGAAGTGTGTAAATTCAGGCAGTGCTTAGGGAAACCAGTGGCATGCTTCCCTCTAGCACAGTCTATTTCTCAGAGACAAAAATCTCCAATTAGAATCATCTCCTTTTCCTGGAGCCTGTCACCTACAAATGAAAGTTCTTCCCTGAGGGTCAGAGCCCAGGGCGTCCCCTGGTGGCCATAAGGGGCCACACACAGAAAGGAACTTGAATTCTGAAGTATGTGAGATCCTGGGACTCACGGCACTTGGGAACTTGTTTTTTAAAGTTAAAAAATTAACTTAAACATTTTATTTATCCTTATTAATTTATTCATTGAAACTGGTACTTACAACTCCATTACAGCTTTTTGGGGGGTTTTTTTGGTTTTTTTTTTTTTTTTTTGAGACAGAGCCTCAAGCTGTCACCCTGGATAGAGTGCTGTGCCATCACAGCTCACAGCAACCTCCAATTCCTGGGCTCAAGCGAGTCTCCTGCCTCTGCCTCCCAAGTAGCTGGGACCACAGGCATCCGCCACAATGCCTAGCCATTTTTTGGTTGCAGCCACCATTGTTGTTTGGCGGGCCCAGGCTGGATTCGAACCCGCCAGCTCAGGTGTACGTGGCTGGTGCCTTAGCCCGTTGAGCCACAGGCGCCAAGCCCATTATAGCTTTTTGTAACCAGACATTCCACAGAGGTTGCTGAGAGTTCTACCCAGGGCGGCAAAGTGAGACTTTGTCTCAAAAAAAAAAAAAGAAAGAAACCATGGAATGAGAGATTACTTTGCCCCATCACTGCTCCCCTTTTTAAAAGTTGTGACAAAATATGAATAACATATAATTAACCTTTTTTTTTTTTTTTGAGACAGAGTCTCACTTTGGCATTATAGCTCACGGCAACCTCAAACACTTGGGCTTGAGCATTCCTCTTGCTTCAGCCTCTCAAGTAGCTGGGACTACAGGTACCTGCCACAACACCTTGCTAGTTTTTCTGTTTTTATTTATGTATTTATTTTTTGTAGAGACAGAGTCTCACTTTATCGCCCTCAGTAGAGTGCTATGGTGTCATAGCTCACAGCAACCTCTAGCTGTTGGGCTTAGGCGATCCTCTTGCCTCCGCCTCCCAAGTACCTGGGACTACAGGTGTCCACCTCAATGCCGGGCTATTTTTTTGTTGCGGTTTGGCCGAGGCCAGGTTCGAACCTGCCACCCTTGGTAAATGGGGCTGGCATACTACTCACTTAGCCACAGGTGCCACCTGTTTTTCTGTTTTTAGTAGAGATGGAGTCTCCTGCTCATGCTAATCTCAAACTCCTGAGCTCAGGCAATCCATCTGCCTCAGGCTCCCAAAGTGCTAGGATTATAGGTGTGAGCTACTGCACCCAGCCAGAAATTAACTATTTTAACCATTTTTAGGGATATAGTTCAGTGGCGTTGAGTACATTCACATTTTTGTATAACTGTCACCACCATCCTTCCCCAGAACTCTCTTCATCTTCTTCAACCAAAACTCTGTCCCCATTAAACACCAGCTCCCCATTCTGCATCCCTTATCTCCCCTTTCACCCCAGCATTCTGTGATTTGCTCTAGTCACTGCATGTAAGTAGACTCATACAGCATTTGTTCTTTTGTCCTTGGCTTATTTCATTTACCATAATATCCTCAAAATTCATCCGTATTGGAGCATGTGTCAGAATTTCTTTTTCAAGCAGAATAATATTCCATTGTATACACAGGCCACGTTTTGTTTATCCATTTACTTGGATTGCTTTTACTTTTGGCTATCGTGAATAATGCTGTTATGAACACCAGCCTCCCCGTTTTAAAGGATAAACTGAATGATGTCACTACAAGAGAGCACAGGCTAAGGAATTGGCTTGATCAGGCTTCTACCCCTTACTAGCTTTATGTTGTTGGACAGTTCCCTTCATCTACCTAAATCGAGGTTTTGTCGTCTGTGGCATGGAAATGTAATTGTCCATGTCACAGGGTATTCAAGAGAGTTGAATGAGAGGGTAGATATGATACATTTATGGCTGTGCCCTGCATAGAGCACCAGCACATCTTACTGTCGTGTCCTTTCTTTTTTTGAGACAGGACTTCTTAGATTGCCCAGACTAGACTTGAACTCCTGGGCTCAAGTGATCCTCCCACTCTAGTCTCCCAAGGAGTGTGTGAGCCTCCACACCTGGCTTTGTAGTCTTTCTTATACCCCATATGATGTACACAGCTGAGTTGAATTATGTTTGTTCTTGGTTCCTTTCCATTATATTTCTTTTTTTTATTACTTTCCTTCCTTCCTTTTTCCTTTTTTTTCTTTCTTTTTTATTCTTTCTTTCCTTCCTTC
This sequence comes from Arctocebus calabarensis, assembly GCA_963573935.1. Classification (NCBI taxonomy): domain Eukaryota; kingdom Metazoa; phylum Chordata; class Mammalia; order Primates; family Lorisidae; genus Arctocebus; species Arctocebus calabarensis. Next base: position 39,672 of record CAUYON010149368.1, read on the forward strand.
CTTCCCTTTCCTTTGTTTCCGAATTACTGCATCTCCCTGGCTAGAGTGCAACAGCATCATTGGAGCTTACCATAACCTCAAATGCCTAGGCTCAAGCAATCCTCCTGCCTTGGCCTCCTGAGTAGCTGGAACTGTAGGCACCTTCCACCACACCTGGCTAATCTTTCTATTTTTGCTAGAGACAAGGTCTTGCTCTTGCTCAGGCTGGGCTCAAACTCCTGAGCTCAAGCAGCCCTCCCACTTCAGCTTCCCAGAGTGTTACAGGAGTAGGCCATGGCACCTGGTCTATATTTCTTTTTAAATATGCTGCATACATTTTAGAGAAATTGGCAGCCTAAGAATCCTATTTGCTTTATTGCTCTATTATTTTAAAAATTATTTTTTGCTTGTAGACTTTATTTTTTAGAACAGTGTTAGATTTATAGAAAAATACAGTAGATAGTACTCAAAGTTCCCGTATATAATCCCATATCTAGTTTTAATGTATTATTAACATCTTACATTAGGATAGTACATTTGTTACAATTAATAAACCAAAGTAGACACATGATTATTGTAACTAAAGTCTATGGTTTATTCAGATTCACACATTTTTTGCCTAATGTCCTTTTTCTGTTTTAGGATCCCATTAAGGACACCATATTGCTTAGTCTCCTTTGACTACTCTTGACTGTGACAATTTCTCAGACTTTGTTTTTGACCCTGACAATTTTGGGTTTTTTTTTGGAGACAGAGTCTCAAGCTGTCACCAAGCTCACAATAAACTCCAACTCTTGGACTTAAGTGATTCTCTTGCCTCAGTTTCCCAAGTAGCTGGGACTATAGGCGCCTGCCACGATGCCTGGCTATTTTTTTTGTTGTTGTTGCCATTGTTGTTTTAGCTCGCCTGGGCTGGGTTAGAACCCACCAGCCTTGGTGTATGTGGCCAGTGCCCTACCCTCTGAGCTAAGGGCACTGCTAGACCCTGACAGTTTTAAAGAGGGTTTTGGTCAGTTATTTTGTAGAATGTCCCTCTCTGGGGATTTGTGTCTTTTTTTTTTTTAATTTTATTTACTAGAGGGTGGCACCTGTAGCTCAGTGGGTAGGGCACTGGCCCCATATACCAAGGATGGCGGATTCAAACCCGGCCCTTGTCACATGTCACTTCTGACACTTCTTGCCAGGGCCCAGGACTGGCCAGGTCTCGGGCCCGGCTTAACTAGGTTCCAGACGTGGACCACTAAGTAACCTTGCTCTGGAACAGTTTTTCTTGGTTGCCTGAGGGCTATCTACTTCAGCAGGAGAGAGAGAGAATCTTAGAGAGAGTAAAGCAGTCTTCTCAGAAAGCTAGATCTTGGCTCGGCGGCTGTGGCTCAAGCGGCTAAGGCACCAGCCATGTACACCTGAGCTGGCAGGTTCAAATCCAGCCCGGGCCCGCCAAACAACAATGATGGCTGCAACCAAAAAATGGCCGGGCGTGGTGGCGGGCACCTGTGGTCCCAGCTACTTGGGAGGCGGAGGCAGGAGACTCGCTTGAGCCCAGGAATTGGAGGTTGCTGTGAGTTGTGATGCCACAGCGCTCTATCCAGGGTGACAGCTTGAGGCTCTATCTCAAAAAAAAAAAAAAGCTAGATCTTAGTCTTTAGTGTAATCTTCAGCAGAGAGACGCCGTGCTGGCGTTCTGCAGGCAGGAGAGAAGACAGAGTCAGAGTAAGCAGGTCTGTGATAGAATGCACATGCTCCCTGAGTGCCTGCTCCTCCAGCCTAATATAAGGCTGATCTCCTGCCTCTCAACACCGCAGGTGTAGGGACTGCCAACTCACCACTTCTCATGCTTGTTAGGAGCGCTAAATCCCTCTCCATGGCCTTTCCACCCAGGTGTTCCATTATTGAGCTATACAGGTATTACTTATAACTCTCACTTCTAGCCATAGGCTATGTGGGCTGCAAGAGGCCCTGGCCAAACTGCAACAAAAAAAATAGTGGGCATTGTGGTGGGCACTTGTTGTCCCAGCTACTCGGGAGTCTGAGGCAGGAGAATCGCCTAAGCCCAGGAGTTGGAGGTTGCTGTGAGCTGTGTGATGCCATGGCACTCTACTGAGGGCCATAAAGTGAGACTCTGTCTCTACAAAAAAAAAAAAAATATTTACTAGAAGGTTACTGTAGGCTAGTCATTGTGTGAGGCAATGGGGATAGAGCAGTGAATTAAGACATTTTATAAATGGCATTTATATGGGCGGCACCTGTGGCTCAGTGGATAAGGTGCTGGCCCCATATACCGAGGGTGGTGGGTTCAAACCCAGCCCTGGCCAAACTGCCGCAAAGAATAGCCAGGCGATGTGGCGGGTGCCTGTAGTCTCAGTTACTTGGGAGGCTGAGGCAAGAGAATTGCCTAAGTCAAGGAGTTGGAGGTTGCTGTGAGCTGTGATGCCATAGCATTCTACTGAGGGCAATAAAGTGAGACTTTGTCTCTACAAAAAAGAAAAAAAAAGGCATTTATAGGTTTGTGGGTTATTTTTTTCCCTTGCTGTGTTGCCCAAGCTGGTCTAGAATTCCTGGATTTAGGCAATTCTTTCACTTCAGCCTTCTCAGTAGCTGAGATTAACAAGCCTAGCTGACAAGTAGCATTTTTAAATCACTGACATTGTGGGATTTTGGGAAAGCTGTATGTGCTGGTGGAGCTAGGATGTGAACCTAGGCAGCCAGTCCTCAAGCCAATGCCCTTGACTATTGTGCTATTGCTGCCTCTTGTATGAAGAGGAGAGAATTCTTCAGGCTGGTTTGAGGTAATAGGCAAATCTTAAAAAATTAGGCAACCAAATGATGATCAGGAAAGTAGGATGGTAAGTGGAGTGAATTAGAAGTGAAATGGAGTCATTTCTGGCTGAGTGGATTAGGGAAAGTGAGTTAAAATAATCTTTTTTAATTTTAAATTATTTTTATATTTTTATTAAATCATAACTGTATACATTGCTGCATTTATGCGGTTCAGTGATACAATGTGAAATGCTTACATTGAACTGATTAACACATCCATCACAATTATACTCTTTTCTTTTCTTTTTTTTTTTTTGAGACAGAGCCTCAAGCTGTCACCCTGGATAGAGTGCTGTGGCATCACAACTCACAGCAACCTCCAACTCTTGGGGTCAAGCAAGTCTCTTGTCTCCGCCTCCCAAGTAGCTGGGATTACAGGCGCCTGCCACAACGCCCAGCCATTTTTTTTTGGTTGCAGCCATCATTGTTGTTTGGCGGGCCCGGGCTGGATTCGAACCCGCCAGCTCAGGTGTACATGGCTAACCCGCTGAGCCACAGGCGCCGAGCCTATACTCCTTTCTTAATAGTTTTGAAATGTACCATTGCATCATGCACATTAGGTGAAAATAATCTTCACCTACACTTATTTTCCGAGTTCCTTTACTCTTCCTGCGCAATTTACCCTGTTTTTAAACATCCCTGAGAGAATGGGTTTGTGCTATCCAAAAACTCAGTGGTTGAGCTTCCGAATAGGCCAGTGACAGGTCTGTGTCCTTAAACACATTTTGTGTGTGTGTGTGTGTGTGTGGCATGCTATAAATATAGCCAAGAAAAACCCCATGTGATTGTGGTCATGAGGTGGAAAGTCTAATGTCAGTGAGCGGGGTTCAGGGACTTTGCCCACCCTAGTCTCGGGCAGCATCCAAGTTCTTTGAGCCTTTTGAGCTTTGTTACTTTGCTTGTATGTTAGATACTGGTCATTCTCTGGAGAGGGAGCTTACATACACCTAGATGAGATTCTGATGTCCAGCTACACACAAGGCTAAAATTTCATAGAGGCAGAAATGACGAATGTTCTAACTACTCACAAAGGAATGAACATAATGGAGGACCCCTCCCCAGCCCGGCAATGTGTCCAACACTGCCAGTGTTTGTTTGTTTGTTTGTTTGAGACAGAGCCTCCCTATGCCACCCCTGGTAGAGTGCTATGGCATCACAGCTCACAGCAACCTCAAACTCTTTATTTTTTAGAGACCAGAGTCTCACTTTGTCACCCTCAGTAGAGTGCATGGCATCACAGCTCACAGCAACCTCCAGCTCTTGGGCTTAAGCAATTCTCTTGCCTTAGCCTCTCCAGTAGCTGGGACTACAGGTACCCACCGCAACCCCCAGATATTTTTTTGTTGCAGTTTGGCCAGGGCTGGGTTTGAACCGACCACCCTTGTATATGGGGCCAGCGCCCTACTCACTGAACCACAGCTGGCCGCCCAACCTCAAACTCTTGGGCTTAAGAGATTCTCTTGCCTCAGCCTCCCAAGTAGCTGGTACTACAGGCACCCACCACAACGCCTGGTTATTTTTTGTTGCAGTTGTCATCATTGTTTGCTGGCCCAGCCTGGGTGCATGTGGTCGGCGCCATAACTGCTTTGCTACGGGTGCCTAGCCAACAACACAGCCAGTTTTTATGCTAGCATTTGACCAGATGATTTCATCCTTAGTCAAATCGGATCAAATATTTACTTGTGTTTAAGACCCATGTTGCAAAAAACAATTACATGTATTTGCACACCAGGATCAGGAATCATGAGGACAGCTGACTGAGAGGACAGAGTGAGGGCTCTTTGAAGATGTCCAGATCTCACAGCAGAGCAGGTTTTGCTTATTTGTTTCTCTAAGTACATAGTTGAATTTGTGTACATTGGAGGATGTGTGGTGTGTGTCACTGCCCAGCCCTCCCAGGGTACTTGGTAAGAATCAAATGAAATTGTGTGCCTGAGAGTCTGTGATGCCCAGGATAAGTGTTTAGTATTGCAAATGTGATCATGGGTGATAAATATGTGGCAATTAGAGGGAGGTACATGATTTGCTTTTAAAAATTTTTTTTGGGCTGGGCGCAATGGCTCACGCCTGAAATCTTAAGCGCTCTGAGAGGCCGAGGTGGGAGGAGTGCTTGAACTTAGGAGTTTGAGGCTAGCCTGAACAAAAGCGAGACTCTTTCTCTACTAAAAATAGAAAACTAGCCAGGTGTGATAGTGGGTACCTTATAGTTCTAGCCACTTGAGAGGCTGAGGCAGGAAGAATGCTTGAGCCCAGGAGTTTGAGGTTGCTGTGAGATATGAGGCCATAGCACTCTACCAAGGGTGACAAAGTGAGACTCTGTCTCAAAAAAAACTTTTTTTTTGGAAATTGTGATGTGTGTTTTGAAGACCCCAGAGTACCCTGGTGGTTTGTTTTCTATTGAATGTATGAGTGATGATGAAGTAGTGGGCAGGCCTTGACTTTGTGGAAAGTACTGAGTCTTTTGCTGGGTTATGTCCAACCAAGCCCCCTTCAGAGACCTCCCTGTCACCCTGGGCTAATATGGCTCCTTTGTTTGGCCACAGAATGTCCTGAAGGAGCATGCGGATGATGACCCCAGCCTGGCCATCACTGGGGTCCCGGTGGTCACTTGGCCAAAGAAGACTCCAAAGGTAAGACACAGACTGCCCACAGCTGGGAGACTGCTTCCCACTGTCTTTCACATCACCTATAGGAAGAATGTTGGCAACTTTTCAGGTAGCAGAGTTCTTGAGAGCAAGCACCTCAATTAAGATGAATGATTTTGGTGATTTGTTCATTCCAAGCTTTTGTTTTTTTAAAGGGCTCTTCCCTATAGCTGTGAAAACTGCAAGCAGTGCCCTCTGGTGGTCACTCAGAAAGTTGTAGGGCCCTGATGCCTCATTTCTCCCTGCTGTGGGGTGGATTTTCTTTCTCTCCTCCCCTCACTCTCCTGCTTCTTTCCTTCCTTTTCCTCCAGCTGCTTCTTGGACTGTTCTCCTTTCTTTTGAAAGTAACTTTTTTCTCTTTATCAAACTGATCGATGCTCAACATAAACACGTCTAATTGAACAGGAAAGGACAAAGACGCTAAGAAGAGCAGTAATAGTTTTATCATGGAGGACTTAAGGAACCGGTGGCTGTAGCCTAGCTCTCTACTTCCCTTTTCTTATTTAGACTGTGGGGTGGGCAGTTATGGCTCTTATTTTACAGATGAGAAAACTGAGACTTAAGAAAAGTGAAGTCACTTGTTAGGACAGAGCCAAGGGTTCAAAGTTTGGTTGGCTTGACAGCAGAGACCAAAGTTCCAATTACTGCCTACCTCAAAATCCACCACCCAGAGGAAATGATGTTATTTTCGTGTGTGTCCTTCCAAAGGCCATGCTAGTTGGTCTATATATGTATCAGTTCCTCTTTCTACTATTCATCTGTCTACACCTAGCTTCACCACTTTTGGGGGCAAGTTACATAAGCTTCCTGGACCTTACTTTACTCATTTGTACAAAAGGAGGGATTTTTATTTTTATTTATTTTTTTGAGACAATCTTACTATGTCGCCCTTGGTAGAGTGCTGTGGTGTCACAGCTCACAGCATCCTCAAACTCTTGGGCTTAAGCAATTCTTTTGCCTCAGCATCCTGAGTAGCTGGGACTACAGGTGCCCGCCACAATGCCTGTCTATTTTTTGGTTGCAGTTGTCATTGTTGTTTTAGCTGGCCCATGCCGGGTCCGAACCTTCCAGCCTCCATGTATAAGGCTGACGCCCTACTCACTGAGCTACAGGCGTTGAGCCTTTATTTTTATTTTTTTACTGTTGGAGTACCAATGGAATTTTATAGCAGTTCTTTCCTCTCATGGTTTGTAGAACTAAATGAGATAATACATGCAAAGCCCTAGGACTAGGTGGTTAGCACCTTTTGATGTTAGTTTTTTCTTAAACAGCCCTTGGGCCATTTTGCTAATGTATGATATTTTTTGCTGTCATAACAAAACACTGAGAGGAAAATCCTAGGTTTGTACTGTCTAAAATGGTACACACTAACCATATGTAGATATTGAAGGCTGAGGCTATTCCAAATTGAGATGTGCTATTAGTATAATATATTCCACAGATTCAAAGACTTAGTACAAAAAAGCACAAAACCTCATTGATTGATTTTTAGATTGATTGCATGTTGAAATTATTGTTGGCCGATTTTAAAAAAGGATACCCTTGGCTCGGTGCCTGTGGCTCAAAGGGCTAAGGTGCCAGACACGTACACCTGAAATGGCAGGTTCGAATCCAGCCCCGGCACACCAAACAGCAATGACGGCTGCAACCAAAATTGGCCGGGCGTTGTGGCGGGCGCCTGTAGTCCCAGCTACTTGGGAGGCGGAGGCAAGAGACTCGCTTGAGCCCAGGAATTGGAGGTTGCTGTGAGCTGTGATGCTACAACACTCTATCCAGGGTGACAGCTTGAGACTGTGTCTCAAAAAAAAAAAAAAAGCATACCCAGTTAAATTTATGTTAGATAAACATAATGTTTTTATTATGCATATACCCCAGATACTGCAAGAGATAAACTTATGTTCTAATGAATTATTAAGGGCGGCGCCTGTGGCTCAAAGGAATAGGGTGCCGGCCTCATATGCTGGAGATGGAGGGTTCAAACCCAGCCTTGGCCAAAAAAAAAAAAAAAAACCTCAAAAAAAAAAATTATTCATTGTTCATCTGAAATTTAACCGAGTGCCTTGTTTTCTTGTGTTGTTTTTTTTTTTCTTGTTTTATTTTTGAGACAGTCTCACTCTGTTGTCTGAGCTGGAGTGCAGTGGTATCATCATAGCTCACTGTAACCTCTAACTACTCCGCTCAAGCCATCCTCCTGCCTCATCCTCCCAAGTAGCTCGGGCCACAGGCATGTGCCACTTTGCTTGATTATTTATTTATTTTTTTACTTGTTGTAGAGATGGGGTGTCATTATGTTGCCCAAGCTTCTCTCAAACTCTTGGCCTCAAACAATTCTCTCACCTCAGCCTCCCTAAGTACTAAGATTACATGTGTTACAGACATAAGACACTGTACCTGGCCAATGCTCTGTGTTTTTATTTGTTAACTTGGGCAACCTTAGTTGAAATGATAATATATATATATTTTGAAATGATAATACTTTTGATAAAGAAGCAAAATGGACTATTAAGATTAATTTTACTATTTTTTATTTTTTTTTTACCTTTTAAAATGTGGCTATAAAAAAATTCAAAAATACCTATGTGGCTCACCTTATATTTCCATTGGGCAGCACTATTCTAGAATATTCTTTTCACTTTTGTTTATCTCCTATATATTTCTAAATGTGGAATTGCTGGGAAAAGGGCATCCATTGCTTGTGGGCATGAAATTCTTAGGCGTTTAGCAGGAACTTAGGTGGTGATAGCAAAAAAAGGATTCCCTTCCATGTCTTCTGCCTTTTCTTCCCCCATAGTGCAGAAATGTGGGGAGTTTTAAAGGCTTTCCCCTACATGTACAGGAATAGTACAAGTGCTGTTTACCAAACTACAAACTCAGCTTGCAGACACAGCTCCCCAGACAACCCAGCCAGCCCCAGGCTGTGCTGAAGAGGAAAGTAGTGAGACTTTGCCTCCCTGCCCTCTTCCCTCCTGGCTAAGGAATTGCTCCTGGGGAAGTATTAGGGTTCACAGAATGTTGGCTTTCCAGAAAACAAACTTGTCACTACCCATTATAATCTCAGAATTCATGGAGAGGCCCAGGTATGATCCTTTATGGGAGAAATCGCTTCAGGTCAACAGAAACACCCTATCTCCCGAGCCTGAGTCTCTAGCCCACCATGTAGACACTTTGTAAAACCAAAACCCTGCTCCATTTTCTCCAAAGACCTAAAAACAGGAAGGTGGTTTCTGGGATGAGTAGACTTTAAGATTCCTGCAGAGGGGGGTTTATAAATGCCAGTGAGCACACAGCTGAGCATGCTGAGGATGGCATTGTCAATGCTGGTGGGAGAGACTGGAGCCCTCAAGCTAGAAGGGGAAGGGTGGTAAGAAGGGAGAAGTCAGAACAGGTGACATTTAACAACACTTATCAGGTATCAGCCTGATGAAACCTCATCGGTGGTCAGTCCCCTGCCCTGTAAGTCTCCTACCCCTCCCACCAGCCCCTGGCAACCACTAATCCACTTTCTGGATTTGCCTATTCTGATAATTCATATAAATGGACTCATATAATACATGGCCTTTTGTATCTGACTTTCAGATGTTTTCAAGGTTTATCCAGGTTGTAACATGCGTTAGCACTTCATTCTTTTCTACGGCTGAGTACTAATTCTAGTGTATGGATAGAGCACATTTTGTCCATTCATCTGTCAACAGTTGTTTCTGCCTTTTGGTGATTGCGTGTGATGATTCTGTGAACATTCATGTACAGGATTTTATGTGGACATATGTTTTAATTTCTCTTGAGTATATACCCTAGGAGTGGGATTGCTGGGTCACATGGTAACTATATATTTAACTTTTTGAGGAACCACCAGCGGCTTTGCCATTTTAAAAATTTCTACCAGCAGTATGGGAGGGTTCCAGTTTCTTCATACAATCACCAACACCTCATTGTCGTTCTTTTTTATTATAAGTATGCATGTGCCGTCTTTTTAATTTATCTTATGTTTTCTAAAATTTATTTAAATTTTTATGAACTTGCTAGGCTGCCATGACAAAGTACTGCAAACTAGGCAGCTTAAACAATATGAATAGACTCGGCGCCTGTGGCTCAATGTGCTAAGTTGCCAGCCATGTACACCTGTGCTGGCGGGTTCGAATCCAGACTGGGCCCGCCAAACAACAATGATGGCTGCAACCCCAAAATGGCCGGGTGTTGTGGCAGTCGCCTGTAGTCCCAGCTACTTGGGAGGCAGAGGCAGGAGAATCGCTTGAGCCCAGGAATTGGAGGTTGCTGTGAGCTGTGAAGCCACAGTACTCTATCCAGGGTGACAGCTTGAGGCTCTGTCTCAAAAAAAAACAAACAATATAAATTCATTTCCTCATAGTGCTGGAGGCAAGAAGTCTGAGATCAAGGGGTCAATGGGGTTGGTTTCTTCTGAGGCCTCTCTGTTTGGCTTGTATTTGGCTGTCTTCTCCCTGTGCCTTCCCATGATCTTCCCTCCGTACCTATTTGTGTCCTAATCTCTTCTTATGAGGATACCATTCACACTTGATGGGGCCATCTCTAACAATGCTATTGTAACTTAAATACGTCTTTAATCATCCTATCTCCAAAATCATCCTTTCTGCATATAATCCCATTTTGAAGTACTGAGGGTTAGAACTTCAACATATAGGGCAGTGCCTGTGGCTCAAGTAGTAGGGCACCGGCCCCATATACTAGGGGTGGTGGGTTCAAGCCCGGCCCCAGCCAAAACTGCAAAAAAAAAAGAACTTCAACATATAAATTTGTGGGGGTGGTGGTGACACAATTCAAATGATGAATAAATTTATAATATAAAAAATCTATACTGGCTCGGTGCCTGTGGCTCAACGGGCTAAGGTGCCAGCCACGTACACCTGAGCTGGCGGGTTTGAATCCAGCCCCAGGGCCCGCCAAACAACAATGACGGCTGCAACCAAAAAATGGCCGGGCGTTGTGGCGGGGGCCTGTAGTCCCAGCTACTTGGGAGGTGGAGGCAAGAGATTCGCTTGAGCCCAGGAATTGGAGGTTGCTGTGAGCTGTGATGCCATGGCATTCTACCCAGGGTGACAGCTTGAGGTTCTGTCTCAAAAAAAAAAAATCCATACTAAGTAATAAGTATATAAAATTGATTATAAATTATTTCAGAATTACCAAAAGTATAAAGAAGAAGAATGAATACCATAGGCCCCTCACCCAGCTCTACAAATAAGTGATGGCCAGCTGGACTCAAACCCCCTGGGGTATTCATCTTTGGTATATGCACCAGTTTTTAGATGTGGTTCTTGGATTTTACTTTAGCCTTACAGTGTGGTTGAGGAAACGGGGGCCCAGTGAGTATACCACACTTCGGGAAGTAGGACGTTGGCCCCCAGATGTGCATGTTTCTGTCACTACAAGGGGAGGAACCCAGTGAAATGTGGCAGAGAAAGGGGGAGGGGAGGCCCATGCTGTATTTATGCATTTCCTGGCCGGTGGGGTTAAAAAGTTAACAGGAAAGGACGAAGTAACTAAATGTCTGACTGCCTGGGCCACTGGGGTCTCTCGATTCCCAGGTTCACAGTGGGCTTCCTTCCAATTTGATGCAGGCTGGGTTGAAAGATCAAGGGTGCTCGTTGAGGCTGTCAGGATGCAAGGTAGGGAGTGGTATTTGATCCAGGTCGGGTTACTTTACAAGTAATTAATGCTAAATGATGATTAGCGAGAAATGCTTTGATCTCCCACCTTGTCTCTAGGAGAACAAAGCCCTTTTCTGGAACTGATTAAGAGCCTATGAGGTCATTTCTGATGTGGTGTCCTTCAAATCCAAGATGCTACCTCCATCACCCTTCACCTGATTGGCCGTTTCCACGAGTGGTGTTGGATTTGTTTTGATCAGTCTACACTTTGGCTACTTCCTTTTATGACCAGTTGGCAGGATTTCAGGGGCCTGTCTGTGACCCAGAGGCAAGGGCAAGGGGACTGAGCTTATTGGAGACCTGGCCTCTGACCTCAGCCTTATTAGAGAGCTGACCTGCTCACCTGCCAGATGCTCCTGTCTGCTAGCTTTCTGGTTCGTTCCCAAAGGAGGAAACTGAGGAAGGAGGGGAGACTGAGCCCCAGCTACCTCTGGCAAGCTAGCCTATTGGTGCATCCTGCTTCTTCATCCATTATCTCTAGTGACCAAACCAGACTGCCTCAGTTATTGGCAATTTCTCTTGAGTATAGGAGCAGAGAGGCTGGAGTGTGTAGGACAAGTACCCTGGCGGGAACATGGGAACAACCCTCCTCAGTAGTTATTGGATCAGCTTCCTTACTGGGGCCTCATGGTCTCACACAGGAACCAGTGCCTGTGTCACCTGCAGCTCCACCCTGTTTCTCTTCCCCTTCCTTACACAGCTGGTCAGTTAGATCTGGGAGTCCTGAGCAGTTTGGGGTCCCTTGGGGAGGCATGTAATTCAGTAGAAGAGGCCTCGTGTGCTTCCTGTGCTCTCTGTATTGCTCTTGGTCCTGTCAGCCCAGGATAATTAAATTCCTGATGTGCTACTGAGGAGGAAGAAGAGGAGGCTGGTGATAATGGCTGCCCTGTGCAGGATTTCAGGGAGGAAGTGTCGTCTAATGAGGACCAGACCTTACCTGGGGAACTTATTAAACAATACAGCTTCCTGGGCCCTATTCTGGACATTGTGATTCAGTGGGTTTTCTGCACTTTGTAAATGCTTTCCAGGTCACTTTCTGCACTGCCAGGATCAGATGCCCCTGGGGATTGAATTCTGCCTCTGCCACTGAGTTTTTGTGTGGTCTTGGACAAGTCTAAGCCTTAGTTTATGCATCTGTAAAAGGGGCCATTAGTGCCTTTCTTGCAGGGTTACTGTCTATGTAAATTCTGTCTGTAAGATACTCCATAGTAGGCCATTGGTCAGGGGTAACTAGTATAATTTCTCAGAATTATGGTTTATAAGTAAGTTATAACTTTGAATCTGCCCACCCCGAAGGTTTTTGATGTTCCTGATAGAAATAGAGGATTTAGGAGAAAGCAGGGAGCCAGGGAGTAGAGACATTTCCCATCCCTAAATTATTATTTTCTTGTGTAAAACTTAATCTCAAGTGGGGGCTTGCATGACTTGATTTCCTTGAAATAGTTGTGGCTACAGTGAACTGGGTTGGTGTTTCCTGGGGGTGGGGGCAGTTTAAGAAGCTGCTTCTCCTTTAAATGCCTTCCTTAGGCTCGGCCTGTAGCACAGTGGTTACGGTGCCAGCCACATGCACCGAGGCTGGCGGGTTCAAAACTGTCCCGGGTCAGCTAAACAACAATGACAACTGCAACCAAAAAATAGCTGTGCATTGTGGAAGGCGCCTATAGTCCCAGCTACTTGAGAGGCTGAGGCAAGAGAATTGCTGAAGCTCAAGAGTTTGAGGTTGCTGTGAGCTGTGATGCCACGGCACTCTACCAAGAGCGATGTAATGAGACTGTGTCTCAAAAATAAATAAATAAATAAATGCCTTCTTTATTCCCCTATAAGGAGGAAGCTCTCTAGGCCCATTGGAGGGGAGGGTAGTTGTTAAGGTTGCCTTAGAATGTGCCTGTGGGGAATGGAAGCAGCAGAGGCTGTGTGCTCCCCCCACCCCCAGGGTAGAAGGAGAGAGTGTCCAGTCTAAGGGTATCAGGTCTCCAGTCTTGAGAGGAGGGCAGGCCTTGAGAAAGCCTCATGGGAGAGCAGGCTTTGAGGAGGTGGCATGAAGGCCAGGACAGCAAAGAAAGGCAAGAGAAGCAAGCTGATGTTGAAGGATGTAGTGAGGGGAGCTGTGTAAAAACAAGTATATATAGCTATATCATCTATATTTATATCTATATATCTGGGTTCCTGATCTAGAATCCAAAGGGATTTCCTAAGTCATTCATAGAGTTTGGAGTCTGATACGTTCTTTGGAGTGTAGTAAAAACCTCTGTTGAAAGAAGGCCCACAGAAAATGGTCTGTTTATTCTAAATAATGTATGTAGTGTACAACATCAACAACACACATCTCTAGTGGAGAGAAAATTATTAGTGGTGGAGGGATGCCCAGTTTCTTGCAGCTGGCATCCAGGTCTCTGACTAGTTTGTGAGGGCTCTGATTCTAAATTTGTCAGTGGCTACACCATATTATTTTGTACCTGTGGATGAGCTTGATGACAAGAACTCTACCCTCTTTAGCCTTCTTGGTGGGGGAGGGTGCTGGATCAAAAGGTTTCTCTGCCACTCTGCCTTCTGGTTGGGCTCAGCCGAGGGGAGGGGAGGCAGCAGGGGGAGATGGGAAGGCAAGAGAAGAGAGATGGTATTGATTGATTCCCTGGCTTTCTCCTTGTGGGATCATGGCAGGTTGACTGTTTGCCGGAAGACTATCCCTCTATTGTGTGGCTTTCTCCAGTTTTCTGTGTTCCTTGTAACTGTTCCCTCCCCTAGCCTATTGACCAGGCTCTCACTGTCCCTAGGCATGGGCTGTATCACCAGGCCTTCTTGGTTTCCTTAACCCTATTTACACTCTGTGAATTAGGCCACAGTTAAACTCCCCTCCAGGACCAGGTGTGAGGGTGTTAGGATGCCGTCCACTTCCTGCCAAGTTCCTAACAGATGCACTTCCCTAATTTCTCTTCCCACTATACTTCCGCATTCTACTCTGCAATTTTGTAGAGTGCTGTGGCATCACAGCTCACAGCAACCTCCAGCTCTTGGGCCTAGGTGATTCTCTTACCTGAACTTCCCAAGTAGTTGGGACTACAGGCGCCCACGCAATACCTGGCTGTTTCTTTGTTGCCATTGTCATTGTTGCTTAGCTGGCCTGGGCTGGGTTCGAACCCTCCAGCCTTTGTGTATGTGGCTGGCGCCCTAACCACTGTGCTACAGGCGCCGAGCCAGCTACTCTGTAATTTTGTTAACTGTAAACATATCTTTAAAAAAAAAAAAAATCTGGGCAGTGCCTGTGGCTCAGTCAGTAAGGGGCCGGCCCCGTATACCCAGGGTGGTGAGTTCAAACCCAGCCCCGGCAAACTGCAACAAAAAAATAGCCAGGCGTTGTGGCGGGCGCCTGTGGTCCCAGCTACTCGGGAGGCTGAGGCAAGAGAATCGCTTAAGCCCAGGAGTTGGAGGTTGCTGTGAGCTGTATGACACCATGGCACTCTACCACGGCAAGAGAATCGGTTAAGCCCAGGAGTTGGAGGTTGCTGTGAGCTGTGTGACGCCACAGCAATAAAGTAAGACTCTGTCTCTACAAAAATAAAATAAAATAAAATAAATCTGGGGCAGCATCTGGGGCTTAGTGAGTAGGGTGCCGGCCCCAAAAACCGAGGGTGGCTGGTTCAAACCCAGCCCCTGCCAAACTGCAACAAAAAACAGCCAGGTGTTCTGGTGGGCACCTGTAGTCCTAGCTACTTGGGAGGCTGAGGCAAGAGAATCACCTAGGCCCAAGAGCTGGAGGTTGCTGTGAGCTGTGACACCACAGCACTCTACCAAGGGTGACAAAGTGAGACTCTGTCTCTTAAAAAAAAAAAAATCTGGGCCACACCTATGGCTTAAAGGAGTAGGGTGTTGGCCCAACATGCTGGAGGTGGCGGGTTTAAATCTAGCCCCGGCCAAAAACTGCTAAAAAAAATAATAAAATAAATAAAAAAAAAAAAATCTGTGAACATATCTGGACTAACTCTCCACTAGCTTCTTTATTTTTTTTTTTTTCTGAGACAGAGCCTCAAGCTGTCACCGTGGGTAGAGTGCTGTGGCATCAGAGCTAACAGTAACCTCTAACTCCTGGGCTCAAGCGATTCTCCTGCCTCTGCCTCCCAGGTAGCTGGGACCAAAGGCACCCACCACAACGCCCAGCTATTTTGTTTGTTTGTAGCCATCATTGTTGTTTGGTGGGCCCGGTCTGGATTCGAACCCGCCAGCTCAGGTGTATGTGGCTGGTGCCTTAGCTGCTTGAGCCACAGGTGTCGAGCCTCCACTAGCTTCTTGAGACAGGAGCTTACCTTAATAATTTTTTCCTTATTCACTTTTCTATCCTGTCCCATGCAAGATTGCTCCCATATAGCACAAGCCTGGGAAGTGTTTGAGTGAATGAGCGCAATTGCAAGATTTTCCCAGAAGTTCTAAAAGATGAAGTCGTATTCAATCAATTTCAACTCTTTGTTCTCTTACCTGCTCTCCAAATGCTGCTGAAGTCTTCTTTGGTGACTTTCTTGCTCTTTATTAAACTTTTGTGTTCCAGTCCCAGCCAGCTATTAACGGAATACCCATTAGATGAGTACTAAGAAGATTTTCTTGATCTTAGGCTCCTTTTGTCTCTCAAAATTAGGCATCTCCTTTATCCCACTGAACTTAGGAAAGTCTTACTTGGAATTTTTCAACATTATCTGTATCATTTTAGAACCACTTTATTAGAACTTTAAGGCAGCATTCAGCTGAAATAACCTGTAATTGATTAAGTCAGTAGCCAAGGATTTCTTTTTCAGTCTGATAACCTGCCCAGCTGGCTGTGTTAATAATGCCTGAAACAAATTCTTGGAAAGCAATTGAGATATTGAGGGCTCCTGCCTCTGGCAGAGTAATTAGAAGAGCAGGCAGGCAGTGTGAATGATTGCTTGCCATTGTCCTGCTTTTATTTCTGGAACCATGGCTTACCCTTTGGACTGTATATATTTACTATTTTATTGATTGATTGAAGAAGGGTGTGGCTCTGTGGCCCAGGCTAGAGTACAGTAGTATCATCATAGCTTGCTGCAACCTCAAACTGCTAGGCTCAAGAGATCCTCCTGCCTCAGCCTCCTGAATAACTGGGACTGCAACATCCCACACAGCTAATTTTTGTATGTTTTGTAGAAACAATTCTTGATATGTTACCTATGCTGGTCTCAAACTCCTGGTCTTTAGTGATCTCTCCTCCACCTCGTGAGTAGCTGGTATTACAGGCAAGCACCACCCCAGGTGGCTAATTAAAAAAAATTTGGGGGGGACAGATGTGGTGTTCACACCTGTAATCCTAGCACTAAGGAGACCAAGGTGGGAGGATCCCTTGACCTCAGGAGTTCAAGACCAGCCTGAGCAAGAGTGACACACACACACACACACTAAAAATAGAAAAATTAGGCGGCACCTGTAGCTCAGTGGGTAGGGTGCCAGCCACATACACCTGGGCTGGCAGGTTCGAACCCAGCCTGGGCCAGCTAAGACAATGATAACTGCAACCAAAAAATATCCGGCCACTGTGGTAGGAGTCTACGGTCCCAGCTACTTGGGAGGCAGAGGCAGGAGACTCGCTTGAGCCCAGGAATTGGAGGTTGCTGTGAGCTGTAATGCCACGACACTCTACCCAGGGCCACAACTTGAGACTCTGTGTCAAAAAAAAAAAAAAAAAAAAAATTTAAATAAGGTGGCGCCTGTGGCTCAAAGGAGTAGGGCGCCAGCCCCATATGCTGGAGGTGGTGGGTTCAAACCCACCCCCAGCCAAAAAACTGCAAAAAAAAAATTAAAATTAAATGAAAATAGAAAAATTAGCTGGGCATCATAGCACTCTAGCCAGGGCAACAGAGTGAGACTCTGTCTCAAAAAACAAAAGGTAGTGGCAGGCGCTGGCCCCATATATTGAGGGTGGCGGGTTCAAACCTGGCCCCAGCCAAACTGTAACAAAAAATAGCTGGGTGTTGTGGCAGGCACCTGTAGTCCCAGCTATTGGGGGGCAGGGGGGCTGAGGCAAGAGAATTGCCTAAGCTCAAGAGCTGGAGGTTACTGTGAGCTGTGATGCTACAACACTCTACCGAGGGCGACAAAACGAGACTCTGTCTCTTAAAAATATATATATATATATATTTGATGTCAGCACATTGTGCCCCATGATTGCACTAATGTACATAGCTATGGTTAAATAAAAATTAAAAATAAATAAATAAATAAATAAAATTTTTTAAAAAGACAGAGTCTTTTCTATTCTGCCCAGGATGGTCTCACATTCCTGGCCTAAAGCAGTCCTCTCTCTTTGGCTTCTCAAAGTGCTGGGATTATAGGCGTGAGCCTTATTTCTTACTATTTAATTTTTATCACATTTTTAAAAACTGTACACAACAGGCTCGGCGCCTGTGGCTCAACGGGCTAAGGCGCCAGCCACACACAACTGAGCTGGCGGGTTCGAATCCAGCCCGGGCCTGCCAAACAACGACGGCTGCAACCAAAAAATGGCCGGGCGTTGTGGCGGGTGCCTGTAGTCCCAGCTACTTGGGAGGCGGAGGCAAGAGACTCGCTTGAGCCCAGATAGTGGAGTTTGCTATGAGCTGTGATGCCCCAGCACTCTATCCAGGGTAACAGCTTGAGGGTCTGTCTCAAAAACAAACAAACAAAAAAAAACTGTACACAACAGAAAATTAGCCATATTCACCATTTTTAGGTATACAATGCAGTGGCTTTAAGTGCATTCACATAGTGCCATCACCATCCTCCATCTCCAGAACTTTTTCATCTTCCCTAACTGAAACTCTACCCTCATTAAACACTAACCTCCCATGCCCCTTCTCTCAGCACACCCCCACCCTCACCCTGGAGCCCACCACCCTACTTTCTGTCTGTGAATTCGACTACTTCGGAGAACTCATGTAAATGGAATCATGCAGTATCCCTTTGTGATTGGCTTATTTCAGTTAGCATAATGTCCTCAAGGTTCATCCATGTTGTAGCATGTGTCGAAATTTTCTTAGGAAGAAAAATACTGTATTTCATACAGATATCATGTTTTGTGTATCCATTTATTCATCAGTGAACACTTGAGTTTCTCCAACCACAAATAACTTTTTGAGTCTCTGTTCTCAATTCATTTGGATCTATATACACAAGTGAGATTGTTGGATCATATGGTAATTCTTTTTTTTTTTTTTGTTTCTTTTCTTTTAAAGGCGTTCACTTTGTTGCCCTCAGTAGAGTGCTGTTGCATCACAGCTCACAGCAAACTCTTGGGCTCAAGCGCATTCTCTTGCCTCAGCCTCCCAAGTAGCTGGGACTACAGGTACCTGCCATAACACCTGGCTATTTTGAGAGGCAGGGTCACCCTCTTGCTCAGGCTGGCCTTGAACCTGTGAGCTCAGGCAATCCACTTGCCTCGTCCTCCCAGAGTGCTGGGATTACATGCATGAGCCACCACCCCCGGCCCAGGTAATTCTGTTTAAACTTTTGGAGAACTGCCTCCACTTTCCATACCAGTATAACATTTTAGGTTTCCACCAACAGAACACAGGGGTTACCAGTTTCTTCATATCTCCCCAATATTTGTTATTTTCTCTTTCTTTTTTAATATTAGCCTTCCTACTGGGTGTGAAGTGGTAGTATTTCTTTTTAGCTCACTTTATTCTTTAGGAAGTTATAGACATCATGACATTTCACTCCTAAATATGTAGGTTTGACTCTCAGAAAAAGAAGAATCTTTTTTGATGTAACCAAAATAACATGATTACATCTGGTTTGGCACCCATAGCTCAGTAGTTAGGCCACATACACCAGGGCTGGCAGGTTCAAACTTGGCCTGGGCTTGCTAAACAACAATGACAACTACAACAAAAAAATGGCCAGGCATTGTGGCAGGCACCCATAGTCCCAGCTACTTGGGAGGCTGAGGCAAGAGAATCATTTAAGCCCAAGAGTTTGAGGTTGCTGTAAGCTGTGATGCCATGGCACTCTACTGAGGGCAACATAATGAGACTCTGTCTGAAAAAAAGAAAGAAAAGCAAAACATGATTACATCTAACAAAACTTCTTTTTTCCTTTTTTCTTTTTTTTGGAGACAGAGTCTCACTTTGTCACCCCTGGTAGAGTGCTGTGGCGTCATTACTCACAGTTACCTCAAACTCTTGGGCTCAAGTGATTCTCTTGCCTCAGCCTGCCAAGTAGTTGGGACTATAGGTGCCTGCCACAATGCCCGGCTATTTTTTGTAGAGACAGGGTCTTGCTCTTACTCAGGCTGGTCTCAAACCTGTGAACTCAGGCAATCCACCTGTCTTGGCCTCCAGAATGCTAGGATTACAGGTGGGAGCCACTGCAATTAGCCTTAATAATTCTTTAATACGACCTAATGCCAAGTCATATTCAGATTTCCCAAATGAGCCTTTATAGCTCATTTGTCCAAACCAGGATCCAACCGAGTAGCAACACATTGAATCTGTTCCTGATTTTCTCCTTTATTCTAATATTTCCCAGGACTTTGATTTGTAAAAAACACAAGAGCCAGTCTATGCATTTGCCTGTCTTTGCAGTGTCATCTAACTTATTTTTTATAACTTATGCTTTCTGTAAACTGGAAATTAGTTCTGAAGCCTTGGCTAGTTTAAAGTAAACATTAGACTTCATTAAGGCCATGGCAGTCTGTCCACCTGAGAATCTGGGTGGAGTTACTTTGGCCTCCTGCCTGCCTGCTGCCCCAACCAAGCATTGATGGTTTCAACACCTGTTGACCATTCTCTCGTGTATCAATAATTTTATCAGGAGTTGACATAGTGGCACATACCTGTAGTCCCAGTTGCTCAGGAGGCCAAAGCAGGAGGAGGCCGCAGGAGTTCCAGGCCAGCTGAAAATTTTCTTTTAATTAAAAAGATAATTATGGCTCAGCGCCTGTGGCTCAACGGGCTAAGGTGCCAGCCACGTACACCTGAGCTGGTGAGTTCAAATCCAGCCCGGGCCGCCAAACAACAATGACGGCTGCAACCAAAAAATGGCCGGGCGTTGTGGTGGGCTCCTGTAGTCCCAGCTACTTGGGAGATGGAGGCAAGAGACTCACTTGAGCCCAGGAATTGGAGGTTGCTGTGAGCTGTGATGCCACAGCACTCTATCCAGGGTGACAGCTTGAGGCTCTGTCTCAAAAAAATAAATAAATAAGTAAAAAATAAAAAGATAATTATATCAGGAGATGACAAATGATCTCTAAAGAATGTTGTTCTTCCCATATGAATTAGCAGGTATTCTTTTGCAGAGTTTTCCTTTATCAATAAGGACTACTCTTAAATACAGTTCCTTCTGGAAAGGCAGCATGATTGCTTAATGCTTTTTCCCTTTAAATGCCAATTTTCTTTCTTTTCTTTTTTTTTTTGAGACAGAGTCTCATGTTGCCCTCGATAGAGTGCTATAGCATCACAGCTCACAACAATCTCAAACTCTAGGGCTTGAGTGATTCTCTTGCCTCAGCCTCCCAAGTAGCTGAGACTACAGGCACCTGCCACAATGCCTGGCAGTTTTTTGGTTGCAGTTGTTTAGCTGGCCTGGCCAGATTCGAACCTGCCACCCTTGGTGTATGTGCCTGGCGCCTTAACTGCTGCACTACGGGCACCAAGCCTAAATGCCTATTTTCAAAGTAAGGAGTTGGTTTAAGTGCTGTTTCAAATGGTGACAATTCAGTTTTGTCAAGATTTTTTTTATTTTGAGTTTAATGATTGGGAGGAGGGAAAGAGGAAGGGCTGAAGTTGCCTTGTGTATTGCCCTGAAGGTGTTATCAGAGTCCATCAGACCCCATGGTGACTGTTAGCAGCTCATTTAAGAGGTGATTCAACTATCTCTTTGGTTTGTTTAGTTTCAACATTTCCTAGGGTTTAGAGTTTACATTTCTTTTTTTGAGACAGAGTCTAACTTTGTCGCCTGCCCTGAGTAGAGCACCACAGCTGACTGCAACCTCAAACTCTTGGGTTTAAGGGATTCTCTTGCTGTAGCCTCCGAAGTAGCTGGGACTACCGGCATTCAGCTATTTTTAGAGGTCTCACTCTGGCTCAGGCTGTTCTCAAGCTAGTGAACTCAGGCAATCCACCTGTCTTGGCCTTCCAGAGTGCTAGGATTACAGGTGTGAGCCACTGCACCCGACCTGAGCTTACATTTCTTAACCAGATTACCTTTCTGGAATGGGAACACTAATCACTCTTGAGTGATGAAGAGCAAAGAAAGTTTTTTCAAAAGCCTGGGGTGGGAGTTAGGCTTCTCCTTATGCCCACATTTTACTGATTGGTTTTATTTTGACATGGGATCTTGCCATATTCAAGATTCAGGTCTTGAACTCTTAGCCTCAAGCAATCCTCCTGCCTCAGCGGAGTGGGTGGGACTACAGACAGAAGCCACTGCACCCAGCTCCAAGTTTTAGATACAACTTTTTTTTTTTTTTTAAAGAGACAGAGTCTCACTTTATTGCCCTCAGTAGAGTGGTATGGCGTCACAGCTCACAGCAACCTCCAGTTCCTGGGCTTAGGCTATTCTCTTGCCTTAGCTCCCCAGTAACTGGGACTACAGGTGTCTGCCACAACACCAAGCTGTTTTCTTGTTGTAGTTTAGCTGGGGCCGGGTTCTAACCCGCCACCCTCAGTATATGGGGCTGGCGCCCTACCCATTGAGCCACAGCTGCCGCCCAGATACAATTCTTTTTTCTCTATTTTGACCAGTTTAGCTAACCTAGGGAAAATGAGGCTGATGAAAAAAACACATAGGCACACCATCATACTTCCCTTAATGACAAGAGATACGTCTGAGAAATGTGTCACTAGGTAGTTTTGTCCATATGTGAACATCATAGAGTGTAATTACACAAAACTAAACAGCATAACCTGCTGCACACCCAGACTATGGTACAGCCTATTGCTCCTGGGTGGCAAAGGTGCAGCATGTCACTGTACTGAATACTGCAGACAATTGTAGCATAATCTTACTTGTATATCTAAACGGATCTAAACACAGAAAAGGTACAGTAAAAATATGGTATTATATCCTTATGAGACCATAATCATTGATCAAAGCGTCTTTATGTGACATAAATGGTTTTATATGCTTTTTATTGAGGTAAAATTCACCTAACATAAAATTAATAATTTTAAAGTGAACAATTCATTGCCATTTACTATATTCACTGTGTTGCACAACCATCACTTCTACGTAGCTTCAAAGTATTGTCATCACCCTCAACAGGATACCCTGTCCCCATCTGCTGTCACTCCCCACCCCTCTCCCCAGCCCCTGGCAACCACTAATCTACTTTCTGTCTCTATGGATTTGCCTGTTCTAGACACTTCATATAAATGGATTCATACAGTATGTGGGCTTTTGTTTCTGGCTTCCTTCACTTAGCATCCTGTTCCAGAGGTTCATCCATGTTGGAGCATGTATCGGTGCTGTGTTCCTTTTTATGGTTGAGTCAAATCCCATTGTAGGGATAGACCACCTTTTGTTATCCATTCATAAACGAAATAGATATTTGAGTCATTTCTACCTTTTGGCTGTTGTGAACAGAGCCGGTATGATGATGACCATAATTTTACTCATGCTTTTGCCTCTTTGCTTTCTTTTTCATTATCTCACTTTTTTTTTTTTAATTATATCACTTTGAAAAGCCTTTTGAGTCCAGTTTCATAGAACTTTAGATCCTATTTCTCCTAGGTGTTTTTTGCTTGTTTTTCTTTTCTTTCTTTCCTTCTTTTTGGTTTTTTTTTTTTGGAGAATGGTGGGTTTACAGAGTGAGGGGTGCTATTTTTAGCAAGGAAACCAAAATGGAGATTTGGTCTTGTTGCAAATTTTTTTTTTTTTTTTTGAGACAGAGTCTCACTTTGTTGCCCCCGGTAGAGTGCAGTGTCCTCAACAGCTCACAGCAAAATCAAACTCTTGGGCTCAAGCAATTCTCTTGCCTCAGCTTCCCAAGTAGCTGGGACTACAGATGCCCACCACAACACCTAGATATTTTTAGAGACAAGCTCTTGCTCTAGCTCAGGCTGGTCTTGAACTTGGAATGTCATACAATCCACCCGCCTTGGCCTCCCAAGTGCTGGGATTATAGGCATAAGCCACCAAGCCTGGACTGCAAAAAAATGTTTAAATTGCAAGGTCTTGACTTTGTAGACCAGGATTGTATGTTAGCATTTGATGTATATTTAGCTGTTTATATTTTCAGGTAGGGGAGTTATAAAGTGAACCCAGTTTTCTAGTCCAACTTGTCTCACTCAATGTTAGCATGGATTTTAGTAAGGAAATGAATAGAGAAGGGAAGTAAGGTTCTAAGGTCAGCAAAGGTGTTGGAAATTAAGTGGGTGATGGAAGAACATTTCTGAGATTGCTGCCAGTCACCTGTTAAATTAGTTAATTTTTCAAAATCCTATGCCGAGTCACAAATCTTTCAGTGAATGTAACTTTTTATTGGCTGATTGTTATCAGGTAAGAAGGCCTAATTAGGAGAGGAACCCTCATTTAACAGAAGACCTATGTGACAAACACATGTGGTTTTCAAATGCCTGTGGCATGATTCTTCTCCAGGGGAAAAATAAAAAGCAATTAAATAACGTTAGTAACTTTGTTAACAGAAATCACTGCAGTCGTTGGTCTGCCATACTGTTACTCTTTGAACTACAGTTTTATTTTTATTTTTATTTTTTGAGACAGAGCCTCAAGCTGTTGCCCTGGGTAGAGTGCAATGGCATCACAGCTCACAGCAACTTCCAACTCCTGGGCTTAAGCAACTCTCTTGCCTCAGCCTCCCAAGTAGCTGGGACTACAGGTGCCTGCCACAATGCCCAGCTATTTTTTGGTTGTGGTTGTCATTGTTGTTTGACAGGCTGGGGCTGGATTTGAACCTACCAGCTCTGGTGTATGTGGCTGGCGCCTTAGCCTCTTGAGCTACAGGTGCCAAGCCTGAACCACAGTTTTAACTAGTCAATATTAGAGTCTTATGTTACGTGATAAGTGCTTTTATGTACATTATATCAGAAAAATAGGGTGGCACCTGTGGCTCAAGGAGTAGGGTGCTGGCCCTGTATATCAGGGGTAGCAGGTTCAAGCCTGGCCCCAGCCAAAACTGTAAAAAAAGAAGAAAAAAAAAAAGAGTTGGCCTTCAG
This sequence comes from Arctocebus calabarensis, assembly GCA_963573935.1. NCBI lineage: Eukaryota > Metazoa > Chordata > Mammalia > Primates > Lorisidae > Arctocebus > Arctocebus calabarensis. Next base: position 63,948 of record CAUYON010149368.1, read on the forward strand.
TCACTGGCTTAACTTCATCTTCGTTGGGTGGCGCCTGTGGCTCAGTGGGTAGGGCACCAGACTCATATACTGAGGGTGGTGGGTTTGAACCTGGCCCCGGCCAAACTGCAACAAAAAAACAGCCGGGCATTGTGGCAGGTGCCTGTAGTCCCAGCTACTCGGGAGGCTGAGGCAAGAGAATTGCCTAAGCCTAAGAGTTAGAGATTGCTGTGAGCTGTGTGACGCCACGACACTCTACTCTACTCTAGAGGGCGACAAAATGAGACTCTGTCTCTAAAAAAAAAAAAAGAAAGAAAGAAAGAAAAGAAAAAGAAACCTCAAAAAGACCTTTGCTTTTGCCATTAATGGAGGCAAACCTATTAAAGAACAAAGAAATAAATGGTAAAATAATAGTAAAATAACTGGAGTGCGTTCTCTATTGCTTGTTAGGCATATATTGTTCCTCATATTAGGAGGTGACCACTTGCAGTCATGTTCTGTCACTTTCATTCCCTCCCTTGGGACATGTTTACAAACATGGTACCAGCCATGTGCAAATATATGCATTTCATGTACATCCAGTCATTGGTGTCTTCACAAAGAGAATTTGTTCCCTGCCCAGCAATCTCTGGAAAATAATGTTCCCAAGCTTATCCTTGGCCTTTGGGACATGGGTGCAAGGAAAGAGACCACATGTTGAGGAGACCCTCCCCCTAGGTAAGTCGGAATCCAGGGGGACACTGGCCTAGTCTCCTCTTCCCTTTGGCCATTCCTGAGGTGGTTGTGGAGAGGGTGTTCACTAAGGGTGAGCATCATACTTCTTCCTCTCTTCCCTCTCCCTTTCACCTTAGCATATTGCCTGTCCCTGCCCTGGGACTAACTAGGTGAAGTCTGGGTAAAACCTCTTGTTCTTGGCAGACAGGGTCATTCCTAAGGTCTTGTAATCTGACAAACAGATGAGAAAATTAAATGGCACCCAGAGAAAATGCAGGGAAGCAGGTGACGATTGTGACCCAGGAAGACTTGACTTCCATCGGTGTTTATTTCCTCATCACATGGCAACATTTCTGGATCTTTTTGGCTCAGGGCACCAACTGCCTGAGTGGCATCAGCCTTGGAGAGTTCTTTCTAGGAATATAAGTAAGCCTTGGCCAAGTAGAGGTGGGAAGGGTTCAGTTCTTAGGGTCACTAAAAGATGAGGTCAAGAGGAAGAAAGGGCCAGCCAAAGGCACAGTACAAATGCTAAATTTGAGGTGCCAGTACTACCCAGCAAGGAGTGCATAATGCACATTTCATACACAGTCTAGCACGCTCTTGATACAAATGTTGGATAATTGTGTGTACCAGTTAACTAAAGGAAACTTGGTTGAGCAAAATAGAAATAAGAAGCACTCTGCAAGTGTCAGAAGAGGAGTTTGTAAGAGATGTTACGATAGTGGCTGGCAGGAGTCATCTTAGTGTTTGGAACCCACCACGTTATCATGTTTTAACTGTAGCTTCCTAGTTCCACAGTTAGCCCTTGATAGGTCAGACAGCTGTCTGACATACCTACCCACCTTGGAATTGGATTTGAACCGAGAATACAAAATTTACAAAATCTCTTAAGGATTACTTAATTTTTTTCTGCTTAAGTCTGAGTTTGTCACTTGAATTATTACACCAGTCTTATTTGGTATACTCATCTTTGGCAGGAGGCATTGGAGTGTCATGGGTAAGAGCCCCCAGTTGCCTATCAGGTCAGATCCAAGTCTTTCAATCCCTTGTTGTAGTGTTCCTCAGTCTTCTCATCCGTAAAATAGGTGAACAATTATACATGTTGGGGCTGTTTACAGGAGTAAAGAGATCATGTCTACAGCACACTTAGCACTGAGTCTAGCCCTTTAAACATGCTTATTAAAAGCTGCTGGTATTGCCTAGACCCAGGCCTGGCAGGGGTCTCTCTCAGGATGGTTTTAATAAGGGACCCTGGATTTGAGAGCTACTTCTTCTCTCTTTTTGGGCCTTCATTTCCTCACCTGTGAAGTAAAGGAGTCTGGTGAGCCCCTTTCTATCTCTGAAATGATACAATGTGAGGAAGGAAGTCTGTGTTAGCAGCTTCTGTTTGTCCACACTTTCCCTTTCTCTTCTTTGAGCCACAAGCATTGAGAACTGTGTCTTTTTACTTCCTTAAATACAGAGGTAAGCTTTGGAGAGTCCTTGAAGGGAATCAACCCCAAGACAGTTCTAAACAAACTTGTGCTCCTCATGAGTAATGGGAAATACCTTTGAGAAAGTCCTGCTTACAGACTTTTCTCTTGATGATGGTATCATTTGAGTGTCTCTCTACCCCTGCAGGTTTGACCAGTAACAATGAAGTGAAAGCATGATTAGCATGTTATCAGTCTCTTCTTCTTCTTCTTTTTTTTTTTTTTCCAGCCCCTTCTTTTTTTTAGAAGGCTTCCTATTGGGTAGAGTGTCCCTTAAGAGGTCACACGGACTTCAGACAAGATAGCTTTTAAAAAGCTAAGACCTTTGGGGATGGAGTGAATTTGGGGTGAGGGGTATATATGTGCTTGTTTTTGTTGTAACCTTGAGTAGATTATGAAAATATAAGAGGGGAGGGAGAAAGGAAACTCAGAACAGATATGTTTCGGTCAAGAGCAAGTCTGCTGGGATTTTTTCCCATAGTGTTAGTGGGTGGATAAATTTCAGACAGACTTTAAAATCCACTCAGTAAAACTGATATCCTTTTTTATTCATTCCTGCTGACTCTCTGGTAGAAGGCTTCTGAATTTTTATTTACAAGGTTTCCACCACACAGTCTGCCTTCTCTGAAAACCCAGGCCATGATCAGGCTGTCCATCCTGTCTGTTCTCATTGTGGATTTCTCACTGTGACCTGGTCATTGCAGAGTTGATCCCTTGATTTCATGGCTTACCCTTGGGAAAGCCTCTGATCCCTTTACAAAAGGTTACTCATTGCTCAGTAAATGGCTCCCATCGTATAGATAAAGTGAGCAGGTACAGGTGTACACATTTAGTGTCACCTTGGACAGGTCGATATATAGGCCAACTGTCCAGCTAAGCCCTCTTGCTCCTTAGCATGTGTTTAACTGTACTATGGATGCTTATAACACCATTGGTCATTGGTCTTCTTTTAGAGTAAGGGTACTGCCTTAGTCCCTAAGTGAAGATCAATCTGGATTTCTAGCAACAATTTTCTGCAGGAGTGGACTTCAACTGGAGTAAGCTCTAGGAACCTTTACAATTTACAAATTCAGAAACCCACACCTTCCAGGCCAGACTAGGGGGCTGCCACCCTCCTAAGAGAACTGCGTTTTGGCCTGCAGCACCTTCCACCCTTCCGAGGTTGACTCCTGGGCACGACAGATAGGGGTGGTGCTGCCAGAGAGGGTGGGGTCTTGGGCGTTCTGACAGCCCGCTTTAGGCGGCCAGAGTGGAACTCCCGCCTGCACCACCCCACGTTTAACACTGACACCCGACCAGGAAAGACAAACCGGAGGGCAAACTGGGTAGCGGCAGGAGGACAGTCCTGCCCAACTGCCCTCGTCGGAGTAAACTGGGCCCCCAGATCTTATCCTGGTCGGCGGGCCTGCAGTCTCTGGGTAGGGGGCTCCCGGGTTCGCGGGCATCAGGTCCTGCTCTCGGAGCCGTGGGTAAATCGGGTAGCCAGTGTCCCCGCTGCTGGGGGCGCAGAGTCTCGATCCTCGCATCGTGTGCAGGGCCGCCCCTCGGAGCCCGTGCGCCCCGGGGCTCTTGCGAGACTCCCCTCAGGACTACACAAAAGACCCCACCCCAGGCCAGCTGTGCATTTCCTGTTGCAACGGTGGCGGCGTGCAGCCATCCATGTGCATCCCGCGGCGCGGGCCGGGCCGGGCCGGGCCGGGCGCCGGGCACGCCCCCACGCAGCCCCAGTCCCCGCGCTCCGGCCGCGCAGGGCCGCCCTCAGCGGGCCCGCCCCCGTGTCACCGCAGGCCGGGCTCCCTTTGTGTGCGGCCCGAGCGCCGCGGCCGCGCCATTGGCCCGCCCGCCCGGGGGGCCAGCCCCTTCCTGGCTCGCCTCATGCATATGCATGAGCTCCCCAGCCCTCCCCGCCCCCTCCGCGCGGGCGTGCGAGGCGCGCAGCGCGGCTCCCTCCTCGCGGCAGCGGGAGCCCGAGCCCGAGCCGGAGCCCGAGCCCGAGCCCGAGCCCGAGCCAGGGCGAGCCGAGCCTGCTCCGGGCGGGCGGCGGCGGCGGCGGCGGCGCTGCTCCAGCCATGTCAGCGCGCGCGAGCTTGGGCCCACCATGAGCCATGGCCATGTCCGTGAGCGCCGAGGACGACGACTATGAATCGGAGCCGGACCAGGTCGGCGGCCCGGGGTGGGGCTGAGGGGAGGGACCCACCGCCAGACCTCCCGACCGACTGCCTGACGCGCCGAGGGCGGCCGCGACGCCGCCGCCGCGGTGATGAGGAGAAAGTTTTGCAGCCGCTGCCGGCGGGGCCGCAGGGCCCGGCCCGAGCGGGGCGTGGAAGAGTGCGGCAGGCCGACGGCCCCGCAGCCGGCCCGGGCAGGGGGCGTGTGCGGGCGGGCGTGCGTGCGCGCGGGTGGTCGGGCGCCGCGGGGACAATGTGGGCCGCCGGGCCTCGCCGTCGGGCGGCCCTGCCCGGCGCGGGCCACGGCTCGCGGGCAAGTTGCGGACGGCCGCGGGTCGCGCCGCGCCCTCCGCTGGCTCCCTAGCCCGCGGCCCACACGCGTGCCGGCAGCCCGGAGCTCACCCGGACCCCGCGGGCGCCGGCGCCTCCCTCCTTTCTGTTTGCAAAGTTGCACTGGGACCCTCGGTCTTGGAGGTGGAGGACGCCCGGGGCCCGTGGGCCCGACGGCCCGAGCTTTTGTCTGGGTGCCGCGCGCCCGCCCGCCGTGGGCAGACGGAGACAGGAAGGGGTGCGAGCCCGGGCCGGCGCGGGCCACCCGGAACACGGGTTGAGTCCACACGGCGGCGGCGCTGGCGGCGGTGGCGGCAGAGGAAGCTGTGACCCCAGATGGCAGGAGTTGGCCTGGGTTGGATTTAGAAGGAAAAGAAACCTCTCTTGGGACCAAGGGGAGAAATCTGTTTCTAAAACAAAGCCCTGGGTGTGTTTACGGCGTGAATTTACTCTGGGAAGGTTAGTATTTAGGAAGCAGAAGAGTAAAGTTGAGGTTTTACGAAGTATAATCTGCAAAATAATTTTTGGAACAGGACGCAGTTTAGGTAGACTAGTACAAGGAATTAAGAATGGTATCGGTTATCAGGTGGCATTGGACGTGCTGGTGAATAAGATGCTTATTTATAATCCTGGTGCATTTCCTTAGTGGAATAATGGTGTTTGGGAGTGACCCAGCCAACATGTGGGAGCTTTTTATTTTTTTCCCCTATCATTAGGTGTAATTGAGGAAGTACCATATATGCCGCAGTTAATTCGTATCATACTATTACTGAGTGGTTTTATTTAACAGAGACACAGTTAAATTTTATTCTCAGTTTTGCAGGAGGTTTTTCAGACACCTGTGCCTTCTGTCATATTCCTGAAAATATTCCAATCTTTTGTATTGGATTAACCCAGAGACAGACACTTTAGGCAATGTTGGCTTGAACTTTTATCTAGTCAGGAGCACATATGTGAATGGCTGTCAAATTCTTGTTTCTTAGCTCACACCTCCACTCTTGTTTCGAACATTTTCAGTTTGGGTCTACCTAATCCTGGCAACAGTTTGTCATTTCTGTAGCACCTGGTCATTTATAGGATGCCAGGTTTGAGGTTTCTGTTAACCTGTTTTTTGGTTTGTTTTTAAATTTGGTCACACCCTATGGCCTGTAGCATATAGAATCTTTAAAACCACACAAGGCAAGACTTAGTGTTTCTGGGCTTAAACACACAATTTCTCTCTACTCGTGAGAGAGAGACTGCTATCCTTCTGGCCAGGTTTTATTTTCCTCCTCAGGTTGGCAAGCCCGTTGTGGCTCTACTGGATTTGTTAGCAATGTCTCAAGGTTGTGATGTCTACTTTGAGATGATTTTTTTCCTCACTCAGGTGCATTGAGGACGATGACATCTAAAATCAGGGTAATAGCAGGTTTTTTGCATAGTTCCAACAGAGAATGTGGTTGTCAGCTAAGGGGCACTGCGCTTCTAGACACTCCAGGCAGTGACTCACTACCACTCTGCTTTTCCTACACTTTAATAGTTTTTTCGGCCAGGGCCTTAGAAGGGTGGCTTCCTCTGAGGACTTTGAAGGCATTTGTGTCATCCAAAGCAAATCTAGAGTCTCTTGAATCTCTAGCTTGCAGGCTATAGATCCAACCCTTGTCGAAGTCTCTCCCTACCTCAGTCCCACCCTGCTGAATAGGTTTGGCCTTTTATGAGGAGGGGTGCAGGTCCTGGAGTGTGGATGGGCAGGTATACTCACCCACCTGCTGGGGGAAAGGACCCTGTGGAGAGAGGGAGTGGTTGGGAAGTTACTGCTGCTCTGCCTGTGGCTGCAGCTGGCCACACCCTCATCCCCATCCCCACCCCCACCAGAGCGTTAAAAGTCTGTTCACTTTCTCTCATTGCTGTCTGAGACTGATGTCCAGTCCTGAGCTGCATCAGGCTTCCCTAGGCCTGTCCTGGTGGGTTGGCCTGTCGGCCTCATGCCTTTCCCCAGCACCTGGATTTCCCCAATGTCACCTATGAGACAGCAGCTTGAGGTTAATGGTGGGTAAGCCATAGGGGGCAGGAGAGCCCAAACTTGCTCTTTGCTGGCCTGTGCCCTTGGGTGGGCCTTCTCTCATGGACCTCATTGGCTTCTCTGGTACAGAATGTGTCAGAAATTCTGCTTTGCTTTACAGTTTGAGGAGGTGCTAGGCTGTTAGTAAGAAGAATTCTTGTTCTGTTTTTTTTTTAACCCCTGAAGTAAAAATAGCTTTTATTTCTTTTTCTTATAAAAAAATGAATATAGCTTATTGTTGAAAATATAATAATTAGGCTTGACACCCATAGTTCAGTGGTTAGGGCACTGGCCACATACACTGGGGCTGGCAGATTCAAACCCAGCCTGGGCCTGCTAAACAATAATGACAAGAACAAAAACAAAATAGCGGTGTATTGTGGCAAGTGCCTGTAGTCCCAGCTACTTGGGAGGTTGAGGCAAGAGAATCACTTAAGCCAAGAGTTTTATGTTGCTGGGAGCTGTGATGCTGCAGCACTCTACTGAGGGCGGATGTAGTAAAACTCTGTCGCCAAAAAAAAAAAAAGAAAAGAAAAGAAAAAGATAAATATGAGGAAATCATGGAGAAGAAAATCTCTCAAATTTATGTGGTCATAACCATTGCGTTATCTATTACTTCTTCTTTTTTTTTTTTTTTCCTTGAGACAGTACCTCAAGCTGTTGCCCTGGATTGAGTGCTGTGGCACCACAGCTCACATCAACCTCCAGCTCCTGGGCTTAAGCGATTCTCTTGCCTCAACCTCTCAAGTAGCTGGGACTACAGGCGCCCACTACAATACTCAGTTATTTTTTGGTTGTAGTCGTCATTGTTGTTTGGCAGGCCTGGGCTGGATTCAAACCCATCACCTCTGGTGTATGTGGCTGGCACCTTAGCTGCTTGAGCTACAGGTGCTGAGCCTTTTTTTTGAGACAGAGTCTCACTATGTCACCCTCAGTAGATTGCTGTGGCGTCACAGCTCACAGCAACCTCAAACTCTTGGGCTTAAGTGATTCTCTTATCTCTGCCTCCTAAGTAGCTGGGACCATAGGCACCCTCCACAATGCCCGGCTGTTTTTTGTTGCAGTTGTTGTTGTCTAGCTGGCCCGGGCTGGGTTTGAACCTGCCAGGCTCAGAGTATGTGGCCGGTGCCCTACCCACTGAGCAACAGGTGCCGCCCTATTATAACTTCTTAAATAGTAAAATTTTAAGATGGAGGAGGGTCCCTGAGCCTTCCTGAAAATGTATGTGAACATTTTTATGTGTGTTTTCTGGGGAAAAGATCCTTACCTTTCCTCACATTCTCCAGAGGTCTTCCCATCCCCTGGGTTTTCTGCTGGCTCTTATTTTATTTTCTTGCTACTTACCATCAGTATATAAAAAAATAATCCAGAGCCTCTCTGGAGTCTGGGTGTGTCTTAAGGCGTTCCCAATACTGGTAAAATCCAGCTTTTCCTGGGATGTCTGTTATTTTTGAAGATTTGAAGACAGACATGATGTTGAGGTACATACAGCTGTGTTGTACAATAGAATACAATTTTAGCATGTTTAAAGAAATTTGGGTGGGGGCTATGGCCATTCGTTGGTGGGGTAGAGTGTCAGTGTGATATTGTCAGGGATTATTTAGTGGAAAATTTGGAACTGTCTTTTAATTGTAAAATCATAACTATGTTCTACCCCCTCCTCCCATTTTTCTTGACAGTTGAAACTCTTGACCACTCCCCTCTTGAAACCCTTTCCTGGCTCTCATGATGCCACAGCCCCTGCTGCTTCTCCAGCCTTTCTGGCCATTCCTCAGCAGGTTGCTTTTTCTCTCTGCCCCTTGAATGTTTTCAGTAGAGGGTGCTGTTGAAGATGCTCTTTTCACTCTACCCTTTCTCCTGGATAGCCTTGTGGACTTAACCAGTTTTAACACCTCTGTGATGATTCCCAGGTGTGTTTCTTAGGTCTAGTTCCCACGTGCCTGCTAGACATCTTCCTTGGATGTCCCATGGGTCCTTTAGATTCTGCAAGTCTATAGTGAAGTCATTGTTTACTCCTCTCTCCTCAGCCCCCTGTTCTGTTGTTAAAGCCAGAAACCTCCAGAATTGTTTCTGCTTACTTAACCTGTGTCCAATCACTAGGTCTTCTAAAACTGGGACTATTTCTAAAACATCTCCTGGTCCTCCCCACCTCTTTGTTCCTTCTATTGAGTCCACTCCTGCCTTCATTATCTTCTGCTGACCTTCCTGTCTTTCATCTTGCCCAAAATATCCACTGGTTTACTCTCACAGGGTCTATTTCCCTACTATGGCATAGGGGGCCCTGCAGGATGAGGCTCTTGCCACTTCAGGGCTGTTTTCCAGCAGTCTTGTTGAGTTGTGTGCCATTCCTTGAGTGTGTCATGTATTTTCACATCTCTTGAACTCTTCCTTCTACCTAGAATACATTCTGTTCCCCCACCCCTCATCTGCAAAGTCCTATTCTCCCTACAAGGCCACCTTAGTCATCATCTCCTGTGTTCTGGAATGTTCTTTCCAACCTCTCTCACCTGCCTGGTAGGCATTTCTTCTGACTCAGCATGCCAGGGTCCAGTCCATGGACCTTACCCAGTTACTAACAGTATGACATTAGGCAGATGACATAACTGTGCTGTGCCTCAGTTTCCTCACTCTTTCTTTTCTCTTTTCCTTTTTTTTTTTTTTTTTTTTGAGACAGAGTCTCACTTTGATGCCTTTGGTAGACTGCTGTCACGTCATAGCTCACATCAACCTCAACTCTTGGGCTCAAGGGTTCCTCTTGCCTCAGCTTCCCGAGTACCTGGGACTACAGGCGCCCGCCACAACGCCGGGCTATTTTTAGAGACAGGGCCAAGCTTGCTCTTGCTCAGGCTGGTCTTGAACTCCTATGCCCAAGCAATCCACCTGCTCCACCTCCCAGAATGTTAGGATTACAGGCGTGAGCCACCATGTCTGGCCTACTTTCCTCACTCTTAAATGGCGATAGTAGTAATTTCTTGCTCATAGATTATTGATACAAATATTGAAAAGGCTAGCATTTCCATAAATGTTGGCCTTTAATAGCATCATCATGATGTTACACTGCATTCATGTGGTTGCATGTCTTTCTCCCCCCGCCCCCCAGATTATAATGCCTTTGAGAGTAGGAAACATATTTTACTCATCTCTGTAGTCTCAGCACTTAGCATCTAATCTGATACATAATTCACAGCTAGAAAACACTTGAGTGGGTGGGTGGGTGGGTGAAAGTGTGAATGAGGGGGTTAATGAATGAGTCTCCAGTGCAAATTACGTACTCTATTAGCTAGTGGTGTTCAGCATCTTTTCATATGCTTATTGGCCATTTGTAGGTCTTTTTTTTGTTTTTTGAGAAATAACTATTCAAATCCTTTGCCCATTTTTAAATTGGCATATTTATCTTTTTATTGTTGAGTTGTTAGGGTTCTTTGCATATTCTGGATACTAGCTGCTTACTAGATACATGATTTGCAGATATTTTCTCCCACTCTGTGGACTTTTTTACAAGGTAGTGTCCTTTGAAGCATGTAAGTTTTTGATTTTGATGAAGTGTAATTTATCTTTTTTTTTCTACCTGTGCTTTTGATGTCACATCTCAGAAAGCATTGCCAAAGTCATGAAGATTTACACTGTGTGTTTTCTAAGCATTTTATAGTTTTAGCTCTATGATTAAGCTTTGACTTTTTTAGTGCTTTTTTTGTTTTGTTTTGTTTTTTCTGAGAGTCTTACTCTGTCCATCCAGACTGAAATGCAGTGGTACAAGTACAGTTCCTTGCAGCCAGCCTTAAACTCCTAGGCTCAAGCAGTTCTCCTGCCTAAGTAGCTAGACAACAACTTCCTAAGTAGCTAGGACTACAAAGGTACACTACTATGCCTAGCTAATTTTTTTGTTTTTTTATAGAGATGGGTCTTACTTTGTTGGTTGGGCTGGTCTTGAACTCCTGGCTTCAAGTGGTCTTCCAACCCTGAGCCTAGCTGGTATTATAAACATGAGAGTTAATTTTTATAGATGGTGTGGGTAGGGGTCTACTTTCATTCTTTCGCATGTGGACAGCCATTTTTCCCAGAACCGTATATTTAAAAGACTGTTTTTTCCCCCTTCAATTTTCTTAGCACTCGTGTTGAAAATCATTTGGTCAAAAATGTGAGTTTATTTCTGGACTCTAAATTCTAGTCCACTGATTTCAGACTGTTTTGGCTATTCTGTGTCCGTTGCATTTCTATATGAATTTTAGGATCAGGATGTCAATTTCTGCAAAAATGTGAGGTGGGATTTTAATAGGGCTTTTGAATCTGTAGAACACTTTGGGGGCAATAGTCATCTTAACAATGTTAAATCTTATAATTCATGAACACAAGATGTCCATCTTTAATTTTAATTCCTGTATTTTAGAAATGAGAGATTGAGGAGATTCTACCCATGAATTTTGTAGAAGATTAGAAGATAGTTTTTTTTTTTTTTTTTTTTTTTTTTTTGATTAAGGGTCTCAAGCTGTTGCCCTGGGTATAGTACCGTGGCATCACAGCTAAAAGCAATCTCCAACACCTGTACACAAGCGATTCTCCTAGCCTTACAGCAACCTCAAATTCCTAGATTTAAGGAATCTTCCTGCCTCAGCCTCCTGAGGAGGATGGGACTCCAAGCCCACCACAATGCCCAGCTAATTTTTCTATTTTTAGTAAAGATGGAGTCTCGCTCTTGCTCAAGCTGGTCTCAAACTCAGTTCAAAATCCTCCTGCCTTGACCTCCCAGAATGCTAGGATTACAGGTCACCTTCCTTTTTATTCCTTTTGTCTTCTTTAGTGTCATTTTCTCTTACTTTGCCATCACCTGGTTTCCTGGTTGGTCCGTCAGAGTTCCAGTTGGATATCTTCTTAGAGACCCTCAGATGCCTTTCTTACTGTTGATGTCTTCGGTGGGGCTTTATTGGGATCCTGCATTTCTGTTGCCCAATTTAGTCTTGACAAGCTAGCTAGGGACCACTTCCTGTAGAGGTTGGCTTAAGAAGCTGCAGGCAGCAAAAGGTTTTCTATCTTAATTTTTTTTTTTTTCTTTTGGAGACAGAACCTCAAGCTGTCACTTTGGGTGGAGTGCTGTGGCATCACAGCTCACAGCAACCTCCAACTCCTGGGCTCAAGCAATTCTCCTGCTTCCACCTCCTAAGTAGCTGGGACTACAGGCACCCACCACAACACCTGGCTATTTTGGGGTTGCAGCCAACATTGTTGTTTGGTGAGCCTGGGCTGGATTCCAACCCGCCAGCTCAGGTGTATGTGGCTGGCACCTTAGCTGCTTGAGCCACAGGCACCGAGCCTCTATCTTGATTTGACAGTGGGTAAGAGGGTAAGAGCTAGGTCTTCAACAGCAACTTCTTATACCTCTTCTTTCAAGATGTCATTTGTTACTTGCTCTGTCATTTTCAAGTATGTTTCAGCTGCCATCGAGTTCCAAGTGTCTGTTTTCTATAGGTTAGAAAAATGCTACTTTTGTGTACTTTTTAAATGTGTTTTTGGGTTTTTTTTGCAGTCTTAACATTGTCACCCTCGGCATCATCATAGCTCACAGCAACCTCAAACTCTTAGGTTTAAGTGATCGTCTTGCCTCAGCCTCCCAAGTAGCTGGGACTATAGGCATCTATCATAATACGCAGTTAGTTATTCTATTTTTAGTAGAGATGGGGGTCTCGTTTTTGTTCAGACTAGTCTTGAACTCCTGAGCTCAAACAGTCCACCCACCTCAGCCTCCCCAAAATGCTAGGATTACAGGCATGAGCCACCACACCCAGTGAAAAATGCTACTTTGGATGGGAACATGTTTGGGGACTTATAAGCAGGTGGCCTGGTTGCATGGTAACTTACAAGCCTTGTGACCCTGGCTAGGTTGGCCCAACACTGTCCTCAGGGCTAGCAAGACTGGAGGCCCTCTTTGGTTACTAATACCTGACGTTCCTCTGGACTCTTGGAATTTTTTCAATTTTTCACCAGCGAACTTGGTCTTTAGACTTTCCAGCTCAACGGTGAGAGATTGAGTTTTGTTTCCGGTGGGGGTGGCCCATAGGCTAGCCACTCTGCACTAGCCTCAAGGCCTCAGAAGCTGCCCAACATCTTTGTCTGTCTTTCAGGAATTTGAGGAGTGATTTGGTAACAGGACAGACACCTGCCCTTTAGACAGGCAGAATCAGAAAGAGTTGTGAGCTGGGAAGAGAGGGGAAAACCTTTGTGGATTTCCACTTCTCTGGAAGTAGTTGTGCCTCTTCTGTGCACCTCTTGGTACTCTTCATACTAACAGCATCGCAGCACAAGCTGTGAACTCCTTCTAAGGGAATTTGACAGTCCTGGTGAAGCTGTGGGCCTCTCGCCCCACTTTGCTCACCTATCTACTGTCGTTTATAGTGTTCAGAGTATGGCTAAAATTAGGTAACATCCTATGTGAAATGATGGCCATGGTGTCTACACATAGTGGGTGCTCAGAAAATACCTACCATCACCACTGCTGGAGTCCCTGTCATTGTCACTTCCTCTCAGCATTCTTTGTTGTTCTCGGTCAGCTGCTCAACTTTCAGGCCCATGTTTCCTTATGCACTGTTTTCAAATCCAGAAAGCAGTAAAAACTGAGCTTGTTTTAATTCTTCCTAGGGCAGTCAGACCTGAGCTGATTAGCCCACCAGTGTCTCTTGATGGTGGGCTATTCAAGTGCAATTGGGGTGCCCCAACCTACCATTAGGAATGGTGGGCAGAGGCCACAGAACACTTTGCTGCTTAAGGAAGAGCAACTTGTGTTGCTCCTTTCCTGAGTGGCTGGTTGGTGGCAGGCTTGCTTATGGGCACCTCTTCAGCCTGGGGCCTGCCTTACCTCGTTCCTCACTGATGACAGTCCAGGATGCCATAGAGGGATGGGTGGGTGGCTATGACGATCCCCCACCTGGGCAGTTTCCCTTTCCTCTCTCGGGTGCCAGGACAGGGTGAGTGGGATAGAGACCCAGCATAGCACTGCCTGAGGTGAGTACTTGGGCCAGCAGGGGCCTCAAAGCTCCCTTCACTGCTGTTGGTGGTTGTAAATCTGAGGGAAGGACAATTAGGTGCCAGCTCTGAGAGGGTGGTGTGTGAGGTTGGTGGCTGCCTGCAGGAGCTGCTGTACTGGTAAGACTGTATTTGTGGAGGAAGGCAGACCATTTTTCTTTCCTTGCAGTTGGGCGTTTCTAGGCAGCACTAGTGTTAGGGGAGTTGTGTGTGTGTGGGAGGGGTCCCTGAAAGGAGGACCCTCTTCATTGTTGAGGGGTATTAAGAGTAGCAGTTCTTCTAGGCCCACAGATTAACAAAAGGATGGGGTTCTGTTTTGGGGATTCAGGTATGACAAACTAAAATTAAAGGGATGAGCCCATACTGGCTCATGCTTGTAATCCTAGCATTCTGGGAGGCAAGGGCAGGAGGATTGCGTGAGCCCCAGGAATTTGAGGCTGCAGTGAGCTAGGATGATGTCATTGTACTCCAGCCCAGGCGACACAGTGAGACCCTGTCTCAAAAAAGGGGGGAAGGGTTTAACTAAAGATTGTTGAGTGAGCTAAAAGGGGCTTTAATGGTTTCAGGAGCAGGGATGTGTCTCCTGACAAAGGGGCTGACCATTTCTCAGCAAACTCAGACTCCTCAGAAAGGTACTTCAGACAAGATAAACTCTCCTGGGTGGCACCTGTGGCTCAGTGGGTAGGGCGCCAGCCCCATATACCAAGGGTGGCGGGTTCAAACCCAGCCCCAGCCAGCTAAAACAGCAGTGGCATCTGCAACAGAAATAGCTGGGCGTTATGGTGGGTGCCTATATTCCCAACTACTTGAGAGGCTAAAGCAAGAGAATCACTTAAGCCCAAGAGTTGGAGGTTGCTGTTAGCTGTGACTCCATGGCACTCTACTGAGGTTGACAGAGTCACTCTCTCAAAAAAAAGGATAAACTGGCTCGGTGCCTGTGGCTCAGCGGGCTAAGGCGCCAGCCACGTATACCTGAGCTGGCGGGTTCGAATCCAGCCCGGGCCCGCCAAACAACAATGACGGCTGCAACCAAAAAATGGCCGGGCGTGTGGCAGGCGCCTGTAGTCCCAGCTACTTGGGAGGCGGAGGCAAGAGACTCGCTTAAGCCCAGGAATTGGAGGTTGCTGTGAGCTATGATGCTACAGCACTCTATCCAGGGTGACAACTTGAGGCTCTGTCTCAAAAAAAAAAAAAAAAAAGGATAAACTCTCCTATGCTGATTCTTCCCCCTGCAGATCCCCAATGGGCAAGGGACCTCCATGGACAGTGTCCTCATCAGCTGGTTTAGAGGCTCCACTATGGATTCCAGGCTCACAGGAGACTCCGAGACTGGTGGCCAGGACCAGAGGGCAGGACCTGTGGCTTGGCATTGAGCACTGCTCTCTGTTCACTGAGATGTCTCTATTCTCTGAGTCACAGGGAAAGAAGCATGTTTAGGGTAGATGTGACAGTTGGGGCACTGTACTGTCCCATTCTCCCCAGGGTGGGTTTGGTTTGTTGATTACCTTCTGTGTCCCTGCCCATCTCGTAGTGGCACAGTAGTGGACAAGACACACTTGGGGAGTGCCCTTCTGTGCCTTTCTCTCAAAGGGAAGACAGTGCAAGGACAGTGATTATGGTTATGAGAGCTTTGGCAGGGCCCACAGTGGAGACCCCAAGCCCAGTGCAGGTGGGCTGAGGGGACTTCCAGGAGGAAGCAGTACCTGACCTAGTCCTATGGGGTGAGTGGGCATTAGCCAAGTAGAGTGAGGAGGGAGACAGTGTTCCTGGCAGAGGGAACAGAGCCAACTGTGTGGCCCCATGTGGCCTTTCTAGGGAAGTACAGCACAACCAAGAGCAAGAGGAGGCCAGAAAGGTAGGCACAGGCCTGTCCAGTGCATGGGGCCATAGACGGGTCTTGAGCCTGGGCATGCTGCTACCATCTGAAGCAAGATGTCCCCTGTGGCAGGTTTCTAGAGTTACCGTAACCGATGGCTTAAAATAGTGAATGTTTATTCTCTCAAGTCTGGAGGCCAGAAGTCTGAAATCAAGATGTGGGTGGGCAGGGCCATGCTTGCTCTGCAGGCTCTAGGGAGGGTTCTCCCATGCCACCTCCTGCTTCTGGTGGCTGCTGACAATGCTTGGCACTTACTGGCTTGTAGACCAGGCTCTAGTCACGTGGCTGTCTTCCCCCTGTGTCTTCACACGTGTGTGTGTATCTCTGTGTCCAAATTTTCCCCTTGATAAGGACACCAGCCATGGTAGATGAGGACTCTCCTGAGTGACCTCATTCAGCCTAATTAGCTCTGTAAAGCACATCTCCAAATACAGTCACATTCTGAGTTGCCAGGGTTTAGGGCTTGACTTTTCTTCCTGGGGGTCACAGTTCAGCCTATAACACCCTCTCCCAGGGGTCTGGCAGCTCCCACAGCCTCCCAGCTGACCCATCTTGTCTGTTCTCCTGCAGAACCGGGCTGTGGGTCGGCCCAAGGGGAAGCTGGGCCCAGCCTCTGCAGTGAAGTTGGCCTCCAACCGGACAACCGCAGGAGCTCGCCGGCGCCGGACGCGATGCCGCAAGTGCGAGGCCTGCCTGCGGACCGAGTGCGGAGAGTGCCACTTCTGCAAGGACATGAAGAAATTCGGGGGCCCTGGGCGGATGAAGCAAAGCTGCATCATGCGGCAGTGCATCGCGGTGAGTGGGCTCTTCCCAGAACTCCCAGGCCTCCCCTCCCCTTGCCCAAGTACTATATGTCAACTTGTTGGTCAGTCCAGGCACTCCACATAAAGAGAGGTTGGAGGTGCAGAAACTGAGAGGTCTTCCTGTGGAAAGAAAGGAGGCTCAGGCCAGGGCTGCTTTCACATCCCCATTATTAGACTTAAGGCTGTTCTGCTTGAGCAAGCATCTATTTCTTCAGAGTCTGATGGTCTTAAAACTCTTCCTTCCCAAGGTGAGCCAAGTACTTTGAAATCTCTGCCATTAAAGATGTCAAGGCAGCCTGTCCTGTCTGTGACCCCATTGCCAACATTTATGGTCCAGTTCATGATGATCCTAGTTCCTGACTTCCTTCCTTCCTGTCCTTCCTTTAGAGTCAGAGGTCTGGGTGGAAGGTCAGGGCCCCTCCTGAGGGGGCTGCCCCAGACAAAGAATAGTGATTTGTGGTGCTGAGAATCTGGGACCTGGAGAGCCCAGCTGGTCCCTCTAGACCCACTCACCTTTTATGGTCTTCAATCGTGGCCCAGGGCCACTGGCCTTCCATGGTGGTGGATGTGTACTTTGCAACTTGGCCTGGTCCTGAGTTTGCCTTTTAATCCTCCCATGCCACCCACCTGCACTGCTCTCTGAGGGCCCTGTGGTCCTCCCTGTAAGAGCAGTCATTCCCTGTGGAAAAGCAGGCTTGGTGGGAGAGATAAGATTTCTAGGCCCCGTGAGTATGTCCATAGGCCCATCCTGGCACAGGATGAACTCTTTCTCCCCAGCTGCCGACCCACCAAGCCCAGAAGTGCCTTATCCTAGATGTGCATGTCTCCATGCAGATGCTGCTTATGTCTGAAGTTTTTAACTGTGGTCCAAAAAACCGGAACATGAAATTCACCAGCGTGAAATATAGTAGTATTAACAATAGGTGCATCTTGTATAGCTGATATTCAGAACTTGCATTTTACAAAACTGAAACCAATCTGAACCTATGAAACAGTTACTCCCCTTTCCCCTTCCCCAGCCCCTTGCACCACCATTCCATTTTCAGTTTCCAAGAGTTTGATTATTCTGGGTAACACATAGAAGCAGAATCATGCAATACTTGTCTTTTTGTAACTGGCTTATTTCCCTTGGCATAATGTCCTCAAGGTTTACCCAGGTTGTAGCATATGACAGAATTTCTTTGTTTGTTTTCTGAGATAGAGCCTCAAGCTGTCACCCTGGGTAGAGTGCCGTGGCATCACAGCTCACAGCAACCTCCAACTCCTGGATTCAAGTCATTCTCCTGCCTCCTCTTCCCAAGTAGCTGGGAAAGTGCCTGCCACAATGCCCAGCTATTTTTTGGTTGCAGCCATTGTTGTTTGGCAGGCCTGGGCTGGATTTGAACCTGTCAGCTCAGGTGTGTGTGGTTGATTCCTTAACCACTTAAACCATAGGTGCTGAGCCATTTTTTTCTTTTTTTTTTTTTTTTTTGAGACAGAGTCTTAAGCTGTCACCCTGGGTAGAGTGCTGTGGCATCACAGCTCACAGCAACTTCAAACTCTTGGGCTTAAGCAATTCTCTTGTCTCAGCCTCCCAAGTAGCCGAAACTACAGGCACCCACCACAATGCCCAGCCATTTTTTTGGTTGTAGTTGTCCTTGTTGTTTGGCAGCCCAGGCTGGATTTGAACCTGCCAGCTCGTGTATGTGGCTGGTGCCCTAGCCACTTGAGCCACATGCACAGAGCCTTTTTTTTTTTTTTTTTTTTTAAGAGGGTCTCAAGCTGTTGCCTTCGGTAGAGTGCTATAGTAGTCACAGCTCACAGCAACCTCCAACTCTTGGGCTAAAGGAATTCTTTTACCTCAGTTTTTCTATTTTTAGTAGAAATAGTGTCTTGCTCATGCTCAGGCTGGTCTTGAACCTGTGAGCTTAAGCAATCCACCTGCCTCCACCTCTCGGAGTGCTAGGATTACAGGCATGAGCCACTATGCCCACCCTAGAATTTCCTTCTTTTTAAAGGCTGAATAATACTCCAGTTTATTGAATCAAAACTGACTCAAATGGGAAAAAAAGATTGTTTTACGTATACTACATTTTCTTTGTTTATTCATTGGCTGAAGGACATTTAGGTTGCTTCCCACCTCTTGGCTATTGTGAATAGTGCTGCAGTAAACATGACTATGTAAATATTTCTTGGAAATCCTATTTTTAATTCTTCTTTAACATATAGTTAACCTTTGAACAAAGTAGGGTTTAGGGGTGCCAACCTTTCACACAGTCAGAAATCGGTGTATAACTTTTAATTCTCTGAAAACTTTACTGCTAATAGCCTACTGTTGGCCAGAAGCCTTACTGATAGCAGTCAGTTAACACATATAATATATGATATATTTTCTTTGTTCTTAACAATAAAGTAAGCTAGAGAAATAATGATATCAAGACAGCCAGGTGTGGTGGCTCATGCCTATAATCCTAGTACTCTTGGAGGCTGAGCTGGGTGGACCACATGGTCTCAGAAGTTTGAGACCAGGTTTGGCACCCGCAGTTCAATTGTTTTTTTTTTTTTTTTTTTTTGGAGACAGAGCTTCAAGCCGTCACCCTGGATAGAGTACCGTGGCATCACAACTCACAGCAACCTCCAATTCCTGGGCTCAAGCAAGTCTCCTGCCTCCGCCTCCCAAGTAGCTGGGACTATAGGAGCCCACCACAACACCCGGCCATTTTTTGGTTGCAGCCAGCATTGTTTGTTTGGCGGGCCCAGGCTGGATTCAAACCCACCAGCTCAGGTGTACATGGCTGGCGCCTTAGCAGCTTGAGCCAATAGCGCCGAGCCCGCAGTTCAGTTGTTAAGGCACTGGCCACATACACCAGGGTTGGCAGGTTTGAACCTGGCCCAGGCCTCCTAAACAACAGTGACAAAAATAACGAAAAAATAGTCAGACATTGTGGCAGTTGCCTGTAGTCCCAGCTACTTGGGAGGCTGAGGCAACAGAAACACTTAAGCCCAGGAGTCTGAGGTTGCTGTGAGCTGGGACACCATGGCACTCTACTGAGGGCAACATAATGAGACTCTGTCTCAAAAAAAAAAAAAAAAAAAAAGTTTAAGACAGCCTGAGTAAGACCGAGACCCTTGTTTCTGCTAAAAATAGAAAAATATAGCTGGGCTTTGTGGTAGGCTACTCCCAGCTACTCAGGAGGCTGAGGCAAGAGGATTGCTTGAACCCAGGAGTTTGAGGTTGTTATGAGCTCTGACACCAGGGCACTCTACCTAGGGCAACAGTGTTAGACTCTATCTCAGAAAAAAATGACATTAATAAATTACAAGGAAGAAGGTGGTGCCTGTGGCTCAGTCAGAAGGGCTCCAGCCCCATTATCAAGGGTGGTGGTTTTGAACCCGGCCCCGGCCTAACTGCAACAAAAAAATAGCCAGGCATTGTGGTAGGTGCCTGTAGTCCCAGCTACTTGGGAGTCTGAGGCAAGAGAATCGCCTAAGCCCAAGAGTTGGAGGTTGCTGTGAGCTATGACTCTACAGCACTCTACCAAGGGCGACAAAGTAAGACTCTGTCTATAAAAAAAAAAAAAAAGAAAAAGAAAGAAATTGCAAGGAAGAGAGAATATATCTACTATTTGTTAAGTGAAAATGGATCATTGTAAAGGTCTTCATCCTTGTCTTCACATTGAGTAGGCTGAAGAGGAGGAGGGAGAGAAGGGGGATGGTCTTGCTGTCTCAGGGTGGCAGAGGCTAAAGAGGTGGAGGAGGTGGAAGAAGAGGCAGGATAAATTTTATTAAAAAAAATCTGAATTTAAGGGGACCCGCACAATTCAAACACATGTTGTTCAAGAGTCAACTGTACACCCAGAAGTGGGATTGCTGGGTCATACAGCCATTCTATATTTAATTTTTTAAGAAATCTGCATGCTGTTTTCCTTAGCAGCTATGCTGTTCTGCGTTCCCCCTAGTGTATCAGAAGGGTTCCTGTTTCTCCGCATCCTCACCAATGCTTGTTATTTTCTGGGTTTTTTGTTTGTTTGCTTTGCATACTTGTTTGTTTTTGATAATAGTCATCCTAATGTTTATGAGGTGATAACCTCATTGTGGTTTGGATTTATGTTTCTTCAATAGTTAGTGATATTGAGTATTTTTTCATGTGCTTTTTGGCCATTTGTGTATCTTCTTTGGAGAAATGTCTATTAGTCGTTTTTGTTTTTTTTTTGAGACAGA
This sequence comes from Arctocebus calabarensis, assembly GCA_963573935.1. Classification (NCBI taxonomy): domain Eukaryota; kingdom Metazoa; phylum Chordata; class Mammalia; order Primates; family Lorisidae; genus Arctocebus; species Arctocebus calabarensis. Next base: position 84,545 of record CAUYON010149368.1, read on the forward strand.
GTCTCACTCTGGTGCCCTCAATAGAGTGCTATGGCATCACAGCTCACAGCAACCTCAAACTCTTGGGCTCAAACAATTCTCTTGCCTCAGCCTCTCAAGTAGCTGGGACTACAGGTGCCCACTGCAATGCCTGGCTTTTTTTTTTTTTTTTTAATAGAGACAGAGCCTCCCTTTATCGCCCTCTGTAGAGTGCTGTAGCATCGCACAGCTCACAGCAACCTCCAACTCCTGGGCTCAAGCGAGTCTCCTGCCTCCACCTCCCAAGTAGCTGGGACTACAGGCTCCCGCCACAATGCCCGGCCATTTTTTGGTTGTAGCCTTCATTGTTGTTTGGCGGGCCCGGCCTGGATTCGAACCCACCAGCTCAGATGTACATGGCTGGCACCTTAGCCCGTTGAGCCACAGGCACCGAACCCCTGGCTATTTTTTTGTTTTGCCGTTCGGCTGAGGCCGGATTTGAACCCGCCACCTTCGGTATATGGGGCCGGCGCCCTACTCGATGACCCACAGGCAACGCCCCTGTTATTATTTTTAGAGACAGAGTCTCACTCTATTGTCCTCAGTAGAGTGCTGTGGCATGACAGCTCACAGCAACCTCCTGCTCTTGGGCTTAGGTGATTCTCTTGCCTCAGCCTCCTGAGTAGCTGGGACCACAGGTGCCTGCCATAATGCCCGGCTGTTTTTTTTTTTGTTCAAATCCGCCACCCTCGGTATATGTGGCCGACACCCTACTCACTGACCCACAGGTGCCGCCCAATGTTCAGAGATTTTTATATGTGCCTTTTAGAGGGGAGGGGTAATCGAGGAGATTAGGGCATAAGTGGTTCCTAGGGAGGATAATGGATAGGGGAAATACATTGACTTGTAAATTAACCTGAGAGAAAGGTGTTGTGTTTTGAAAGATTTGGGCCAGATCTGCTGGCTTTCTTGTCTTTGTTTCTGAGATGTGCTGAGATAACAGGAAGGGGAAGGAGAGGCAGTTGTTCTTTTGACAGTGCTGTCTAGTTTATGCAGAGGGAAAGAAGGTCCCTCCCAGTGCTTGTTGACCTTGGATGGCCTTTAATCCATCCAGGCAATCATATTTTAAGTAAAACTTCCTGAGTTCCTTCTAGAACAAAGAGTATAATCCTTATATTTATCCACTTAGCTGCCACTTCCAGAACTCTTTCTTCATACTGTAGATCTGAATTTGTATCTGGTATCACTTTTCTTTCTTTCTTTCTTTCTTTTTTTTTTTTTTTTTTGAGGCAGAGCCTCAAGCGGTCACCCTGGAGAGAGTGCTGTGGCATCACAGCTCACAGCAACCTCCAATTCCTGGGCTCAAGCTATTCTCCTGCCTCCGCCTCCCAAGTAGCTGGGACTACAGGCACCCGCCACAACGCCCGGCCATTTTTTGGTTGCAGCCGTCATTGTTGTTTGGCGGGCCCGGGCTGAACCCGCCAGCTCAGGAGTACGTGGCTGGCGCCTTAGTCCG
>CAUYON010149369.1:0-16762 GCA_963573935.1 Arctocebus calabarensis
GCACGATGGTACGCCTGTAATCCCAGCACTTGGGAGGCAGAGGCGGGTGGGTTGCCTGAGCTCACAGGTTGGAGACCTCTTCTCTAAAAATAGCCGGGATTGTGGCGGGCACCTGTAGTCCCAGCTACTCGGGAGGCTGAGACAAGAGAATCGCCTAAGGCCAGGAGTTGGAGGTTACTGTGAGCTGTGATGCTACAGCACTCTACTGAGGGTGACAAAGTGAGACTCTCACAGGAAAAAGAAACAGATAAAGATACTGTCAATTCTGTTTTTTTCATGAGATTCAAAAGATCAAGGTGATGGACAGCGCCTGTGGCTCAAAGGAGTAGGGTGCAGGCCCCATATACTGGAGTTAGCGGGTTCAAACCCTGCCCCAGCCAAAAAAAAAAAAAAAAAAAAAAAATCAGGTTGCTAACATGGTGAAAAGTTATATGAAAAGTGTATTTTTGTTTTAAATTTGATCTAGACCGGCATTAAGTCCTAAACAAACTTTCTTAGTGATGGAAATGTTCTCTTTTATGATGTCCAGTAGGGTAGTCACTAGTTTATACGGCTATGGAACACTTCAAATGTGGCTGGAGTGAACTAAGCAACTGAATCTTTAATTTCATTGAAGTTTAATAATTTTAAATGTAAATAATCACATGCAATTAGTGGCTACCATATTGGACAGGGCACAGCTATAGACCACCCATGAGTTTTATTGTTTCTTGTTTGTAGAATACAGTTGATTGTGGTTTAGGATCCTCCCAGTTAACAGTGGGCCTGCTAAGTGCCATGAACTTGTCATCTGAAAAAAATTTTTCTTCTCTTTGCTATTTTTTTTGTTTGTTTGTTTTGAGACAGAGTTTCACTATGTCACCCTTGGTGGAGTGCCATGGTGTCCCAGCTCATAGCAACCTCAAACTCTTGCCTGAGCCTCCTGAGTAGCTGGGACTACAGGCGCCTGCCACAATGCTGGGCTATTTTTTGGTTGCTGTTGTCATTGTTGTTTGGCAGGCCCTGGCCTGGCTGAAAACCTGCCAACCTTGGTGTATGTGGCTGGCACCCTACTCACTGAACTACAGGTGCTGAGCCCTTCTCTTTGCTATCTTTATCATTAAGATGTCTTGTCACCTCTTAGAAGTCACTATCCCTGGAACTATTGTTTTGGTTACTGTGCTCATTCTGTTGAAATGAGAGGTGTTTGGCTGGGCGCCTGTGCCTCAATGGGCTTAGGCGCCAGCCACGTACACCTGAGCTGGCGGGGGGGCCCACCAAACAAAAATGATGGCTGCAACCAAAAAAAAAAAAAATGGCCAGGCATTGTGGCGGGGCCTGTAGTCCCAGCTACTTGGGAGGCGGAGGCAGGAGACTCGCTTGAGCCCAGGAATTGGAGGTTGCTGTGAGCTGTGATGCTACAGCACTCTATCCAGGGTGACAGCTTGAGGCTCTGTCTCAAAAAAAAAAAAAAAAGAAAGAGGTGTTTTAAATGGCTTTCTTATTACCGTCATTAGGAATATTTGCTTCATTAACAAACATTTACTGAGAACTTAATGTGGTTCTTTGTAGGGCTTTGGGATTTATACCAAGGTTCAAATTTCAACCACACTCTAGAACTATATAATTTACTCATTTTATTCTGTGACATCTCTGGAACATTGCTGCGTGAGTGTTTGTGTATAGGTATACATATGTGTTTGTGAGGTGTCTTGTTTAGGTAGACTTCCCAGGGGGTTTCTTTTTTTTTTTTTTTTTGTAGATAAAGAGTCACACTTTATCGCCCTGGGTAGAGTGCCGTGGCGTCACACTGCTCACAGCAACCTCCAGCTCTTGGGCTTAAGCGATTCTCTTGCCTCAGCCTCCCTAGTAGCTGGGACTATAGGCACCCACCACAGCGCCTGGCTATTTTTTTGTTTTGCAGTTCGGCCAAGGCCGGGCTTGAACCCGCCACCTTCGGTATATGGGGCCGGCGCCCTACTTGCTGAGCCACAGGAGCCGCCCCCTGTTTAATTCTTAATAAACTGTTCACTTGTTAAAGAAAAATTATACACCAGAATCAAGTTGATTTTATCCCAGGGTTACAACGTTGGTTCAACATATGTAAATCTATAAATATAATATACCACATAAATAAAATAAAAAACAAAGACTGTATGATTCTATCAAATGATGCAGAAAAAGCTTTTGATAATATTCAGCATCCTTTCATGATTAGAAAACTTAAGAAAATCAGCTTAGACAGGATATTTCTTAAACTGATAGAAGCCATCTACAGCTAATCCACAGCCCAACTCATATTGAATAGTGTAAAATTCAAAACATTTCTACTCAGATCTGGAACTAGACAAGGATACCCATTGTCACCACTGCTGTTCAACATAGTAATGGAAGTCCTAGCCATCACAATCAGGAAAGAGAAGGGAATCAAGGGTATTTGAATAGGGTCAGAGGAGATTAAACTCTTGATCTTTGCAGACGACATGATTTTATGCCTGAAAACCCCAGGGACTCAACTATAAAAACTCTTAGAAGTGATCAAGAAATATAGCAGTCTCTCAGGATACAAATCAATACTTACAAATCAGTTACAAATCATTAACTTTTATATATGCCAATAATAGTCAAGCTGAAAATATATCAAGGACTCTATTCCTTTTATAGTAGTGCCAAAGAAGATGAAGTATCTGGGAATTTACCAAACAAGAGGATGTGAAAGATATCTATAATGAGAATTATGAAACCCAGATAAAAGAAATAGCAGAAGATGTTAACAAATGGAAAAAAAAAAAACAGCAAAAAACATGCTCATGGCTGGAAAGAATAAACATTGTTAAAATGTTCACACTACAGATTTAATGCAATCCCTATCAAAGCAACAATGTCATACTTTAAAGAACTTGAAAAAAATAGTACTTTGTTTTATATGGAATCAGAAAAAAACTGTAATAGCCAATACATTACTTAGAAATAAAAACAAATCAGGGGGAATCATTTATCAGACATTAGGTTATACTACAAGTCTATAGTGATCAAAACAGCATGGTACTGGCACAAAAATAGAGATGTAGATATATGGAACAGAATAGAGAATCTAGAGGTAAACCCAGCCACATATCTTCATTTGATCTTTGATAAGCCTAATAAAAACATAGACTGGGGAAAAGATATTTTATTTAACTAATGGTGCTGGGAGAACTGCCTCATGACCTAGAGAAGACTGTAACTAGACCCTCACCTTTCACCACTAACAAAAATTGGTTATCACTGAATAAAGATTTAAATTTGAGACATGAAACTATAAATATAAGAAAGTGCAGGGAAAATGCTTGAAGATATTGGCCTAGGAAAATATTTTATAAGGAAGATCCTTCCTCCAGCAATTGAAGTAGCAGCAAAAATATATTATTGGGTTCTGATCAAACTAAAAAGCTTCTGCACAGCTAAGGGCACTGCAAAAAGCAAATAGTCAGCCTTTGGAGTGGGAGAAGATTTCTACAGGTTATGATTCTGACAAACATCTGATAACTAGACTCTACAGAGAACTCAAATTAATCAGTAAGAAAAGAACAAACAACCCCATTTCTTTGTGTGCAGGAGACTTGAACAGGAACTTCTCTGAAGATGACAAGCTCATGGCCTACTAACACATGAAAAAAATGCTATCACCTTTAATCATCAGAGAAATGCAAGTCAAAACCACTCTGAAATATCACCTAACTCCAGCAAGATTACCCACATCTCAAAATCCCCAAACTGCAGATATTGGCATGGATATGGAGAGAAGGAAACACTTTTACACTGCTGGTGGGATTCAGCCTTTTTGGAAAAAAGTATGGAAAATTCTCAAAGAACTAAAAGTTGGCCTACCATTTGATCCTGCAATTCCATTACTAGTGTTCTACCTAAATGACCAACAATCATTTTACAAAAAAGACATTTGCAGCAGAATGTTTATTGCAGCCCAATTCATAATTGCCAGGTCATGGAAGTAGCCCAAATACTCATCAACCAATTAAGGGATTAACAAATTGTAGTATATGTACACCATGGAATACTATACAGCCATAAAAAAGTTGAAGACTTTATATCTCTTATGTTTACCTGGATGGAACTGGAACATATTCTTCTTAGTAAAGTATCTTAAGAATGGAAATAAAAGTATCCAATGTACTCAATGCTATTGTAGCATTGTGAAACCAATTTATAATCACTTACACACTCATGTGAATAATAAAACACAAATATAGTCCAGAAAGAAGGAGAGAAAGGAGGAAGAGGGGAGGAGAGAGGGGAAGGCAAGTGAAAGGAGGGCATTTGGTGGGATCTCGCAAGGGTACATTTGAAAACAACTAATAGTATATTAAAAATGTCTTACCACAAAAAATAAATAAGTGAGGTGATGGTTCTGCTAATCAGTTTCATTTAAGCATTCCACATTGTATATCAAATCATCACATTACACCCCATGAATGTACACAGCTATGATTTAATAAGAAATAAATTAGAAAAAATTAAAAAAACAGAAGTTGAGGCAAGTATTTTTAAGGTATAGACTTCAGCCCAGCAAGCTGAGTGGGCTTGTGTGAAACCACATAGGACATATTGTGCTACTAAATTTTTACATTCATTTATTGAATCACTCATTCATTCAGAGTTTATAAGGACCTAATCTATTTAAGACCCTGTGTGAGATGCATTGGTGTGCTACCATGTGCTATGAACATGGTGGGCACTCAGGAAATACAACTGAATCACTGTCCCATTTTTGTAAATCAGAGATGCATTTCTCCTGGCTCTGCCTGATGTCACTTTGGTATTATGTCAGTCTAATTATTGTCACTAAGCACAATCCTTGAGAGGTTTCTGCTGGCGACTCTTAGATATCACTATTGGGAAGAGAAACAAAACTCAGATTTCTGTCAGTGTGGGAGTCAGAATAAAATCACGTAGGGTTTCTGGTTCTTTTTCAATGAAGATTGCTGAGGAGAATCTGATTTCAAGTCCATTTCCTCCAAAAGGGTGATACAAGTTGTACCTATTTATAATAGTTTGAAACAATATCTCCTGCATCGCAATCTTATCAACACCCTCAGCCCCTGAAAACAGGAGAGCTAGGAGATGGATAGGTTAGAGGTCTAATCTAGATTTTCTTGCAAATTGATCCTCTTGTCCCCAAAGACATTTCAGTTACAGACATTGAACTGATCAGTTTAAGCACTCACATTCTCCTTTGTGATAATATCTAAGGAGATAAATCTCTAAGTGAGGTTCCCTAGACCAGCAGTATCAGCAACATCTACAAGCTTGTTAGAAATGAAAATTCTTGGGTCTCACTCCAAACAGCTTCACAAAAGTGACTTTTCTAATGATGAATAAAACCAAAACTTGACCTTTTCTTGGCTCTCAATATCAAAGGTATTTTATACTAGAATTAGAATGGTCTTAGTTCAGCCAATATCCTACTTTTTATAATGATTATCTTTACATTTGATGAATGAAGAGGAAATCAGAATATTGGCTCTGTTTATGCCTTGCCTGACTCATTCAGCCTGATAAGAATATAGGTGTGGTCTTCAAACCACCTTTTCCCAGTCCTAGTTGTTTTGAGTGGGGCATAAGTAGGAAGGAATAGTTTTCTTTTTTTCCTCTGTGTCCTGTCAAAAGCACATGGCTATGGTTCCTGAAAACAGATACCTAAAATGACTTGATAATTTTTGCAAGACTTAGGATGCAATCAGATTGAGATGTGCATTCTGACTACAGAAGATGCTGCAGTTGTTAGCTCTCCATAATGGTTAAAGCTAAAACAACCACCACCAGCACCTCTACCATTTTCTGGGCACAGTGCCTCACACCTGTAATACTAGCACTCTGGGTGGATCGCTTGAGCTCAGGAATTCGAGATCAGCCTGAGTAAGAAATCCCAGGCCTTCAGGTGATGATTTAAATTTTGAAAATTACATTTGACTAAGTATAGCCAGAGAGAGAGAGAAGCACCAGATAGTGCTTCCTTTCAGATAATGGAAGGTGCTAAAATCATGGAAGATGATGGGAATGGGATGTTCCCAGGAATTTTGCTTTGGAATTAACCAGGAATTGAATGAATAATTTATCTTTTTTAAGCATTTCAATGCCTTTCTGTTTCTTTCTGCCAGCAGATCCTCTGAGTGATAAGACTTCAGCCATGGTTCTATTTATAGCTATTTTATGACCAAGAATAGAAAGTTGGTGTGTTCTGGAGTACGTTAAGACTTCAAAGACAGAACCTGAATGTGAGCAATTCTTTGTTATTTTGGAGTATTGTAGGAAATTTGTTAAAGAGCATTTTACGCAAGAGCAAGTGCACATGCACACACATACACAAATGCAGATGTACACCTAAAGAATGTAACTTAAATGTTATAGTTCAAAGATAGAGCTGCAGGGCGTCTTGGCAATCACCCAGACCTACCCCTTTTGCTTTGCAGGAAGCTAAGAGCCTGCACAACTTGCACAGAGTCATTGGGGGATTCCCCTAATTTCCACACTTCTTAAATATTTTAAATTGACAGTATCTTGACACCTTTTGTCTATACAAACAATTTTTCAAATAGCCTTTTTTAAACCTTAGCTGATTTTGGCATATTACTGGTGTCCTTTACCCAAGCATTTATTTTCTATCAGGACACAAAAACCAAGAGCTATTTCTGCAAAGCAGAGTAGTTTTGTTTTTGTTTTTCGTTCTTAAAGGGAAAGCTTTGGTGGACCATATGGCAGTTACGAGACATAAAAAGCATAGCTCTGGAATGTCTCTGAGGAAGTGAGAAAGTGTTGACCGCTTGTAACTGTATTAAAGAGCTTTTTTTTTTTTTTAAATGTCAGGTGCAAAGCTTTAAATTCTCTATTTAAGTCATGGTTAAAATACTAAAGTGTTTCAATGACTGCTCTCAGAGAATCTCTTCTCTAGCAGCCAAATCTCAGTGGAAGAGATGAATCCAGTGGGTCACTGAATCACAATGTAAGCTGAATTCACAGCTTCATCAAATCTCTCACAAGAAAATAATAAAAATAATTGAATTATTTTATATTTTTTTGGTGCTGAGTCTTTATGATGTACGTTAACACTGCCATCATACCGCATTTTCAACAAGCCAGGTTCCAGTGCTCAGTGGTTACATGTGGCTAATTAGTGGCCGCTGCAATGGACAGCAAAGGTCTGGATCATAAAGCCAGTGTGGTCAATGAGTAGCTCTTTACCAAGCTGATTCAAGAACACCCTCCTCAGGTAAGTGATAGAGCAAGTAATTCATTGGCAATGCATCTACTCTTCCTTTTCCACCAGCTTTACTAAACCCATTTATAACTGGATGCTCTCCACAACAAGTTGATGTGTTCAAAAGGAAATTCTGAGTCTGGTTTCCAGAAGACTTGATACACTATGTGCTGGAGGCTGCTAGAAAGGGCTGTAGTAGATGCAGGTGTAGATTTACAGGAAAAAAGGGAAAAGAAAGCTCTGGGGCAAAATCCCAAGTGATACTTCTGATTTCCCACTTTCTTCTGAAAGTAGACATATTGCTTTAGCCTTGCTAACTGGCAAAAGTCAATATATTGGTGGGTTGCCCATTAAATAAGTGAGAGATGATCTCAGGTTACAGTTAGCCACTCTATAGAAGAGATAAAAAGAAATGTCACAATGGTCATGCAGATGTACTCTACCTGATGTCTGCAAGTTATATCTTTTAAAGTTCAAATCAATTGAGTTTTGTGGAGTTTGAAGTCACCTGTTTTTATACCCCAGTCCAAAGCAGTTTAGCTGGTAGCATCCGTAGCAGGAAATGACCACACTAAGGTGGTGGGCCACAGGCAAAGTAAGCTTTAGGTTGTTATCATCTCATTAAGACCAGAGTTTGCATTCTGGGTAACTCCCCTTTTTAGGAATACTTGAAAATGGAAAGAACATAGAGGCTGGTAGGTGAAATAAATCTTAAGATTTAAAACAAAATAAGATATTCAACTGTGGTTGCATAGACGCTTACCAAAGCCCATGGATTGAAGTCTACTAAAATTTTAAGAGAAGTACATAGTCAAGAAACCATAAACCAGCACTGAGATAGTTTATGAGTACAAAAATCCTTGAATAAATCTCTAGGGTCCTAGACCCGTACCATCTGGGAGGGGATTGCTGCAGCTAGGTAACCCCAAGGAAGGAAATACACGCCAATGCCTATGTCAGATGTGATTGTGAAAGACAGCGGAAAAAGAAGAACCTCTGGTGTAACCAGGGACAATGCACAAGGGAAACCCTCCCTGTGATTAGAGTCACGGGCCACCAGCTGGGTCAGCAAGAAACCTTCTCTTTGCTGCAAGCCTGTAGGTGTGAGGCTTTCCACCTGCAGAAGTGGGTTGTTGTTGGGGAACTATAACAGCTGCATATTTCTTCTTTCCTCTGTTCTGACCCCAAAGCACAAATTTTTTTATTGCTTTTCACTAACATTTTATATTTGGTCTAATGGGGGTAAGAATTTGCCTTTTGTGCTTCCCACAGCTACAGCTGAACCCTATTGAGAGAAACACACAGCCAACAATTCTGGGCTTGAGCTATATGCAATCAAGGGATGAAACTTGTTCCAGGCATAGGAATGAGTATAGACACATATAGGCTTGGGGAGCTAGAAGAATGGAGTTTGCTACTTGCTTCTCAACAAACACTCTCTCTTCTTCCTTAGAAATGGAACCATGGAGGTAGAGTGTGGTGGCTCACACCTGTAATCCTAGCCCTCTGGGAAGCAGAGGTGGATGGATTGCCTAAGTTCATGAGTTCAAGATCAACTTGAACAAACACAAGACCCTGTATCTACTAAAAATGAAAAACTGAGGCAAGATGATCACTTGAGCCCAAGAGTTTGAGGTTGCTGTGAGCTGTGATGTCACAGCACTCTACCAAGTGGGACAAAGTGAGACTCTGTCTGAAAAAAAAAAAGGAACCATGGGCAATGGCCCACCTGAGAAAACTGTATTTCTGAGACTCCTTTGTGGGTAGATAGGAGCTATATGCCCCTGGCTAGTGAGATTGAGAAGTAACTTTACCCTACAATTGCAACCAGTGTAACATGGTTTCTTGTACCCTCAATGAATCCCCAACAATTAAAAAAAAAAAAAAGAAGTAACAGAAATAGAAAGGAAGAGGGAAAGCTTTTCTTCCACTTGGTTTCCTTTCTGCTGTTTGAAAGTAGGTGTAGAAAAAATCATCTTGGACCGTGAAGTGACCTTGCCAACAACGCCCAATTGTGATATAAAATAAAGAAGAATTGTGGCCCTACATAATTTTGTGGACCCTATTCAAACCCTGGACTGTTACCTCTAGATACATATATTTTTTATTGTTTCAGGTTCATTGAGGGTGTAAAGAATTAGGTTAAACTGCATTTGTTAGGTAAAGCCTCTCTTATAACTGTGTCCCGCCATACACAATAACCCCCCATCTGCCTCCCCACTCCCTCATTCCGCTGCCCCCATCTTGAATTGACTTGAGTTTTTCTCTTATGTGGGTATATATCAGATTGTCTATGGCTTCATATTATAATTGAGTACATTGGATTCTTGTGATGCTTTACTAAGAAGAATGTATTTCAACTCCATCCAGGTTAACACAAAAGGTGTAAAGTCTCCATCTTTTTTAAAGACTGAAGAGGATTCCATGGTATACATATACCACAGGATGTGAATCCATTCCTGGGTTGGTGGGCATTTAGGTTGTTTCCACGTTTTGGTGATTGTAAATTGAACTGTGATAAACAGTCTGGTGCCAATGTCCTTATGATAAAAGGATGTTTTTTTCTTTTGGGTAGATGTCTAGTAATGGAATTGCAGGATCAAATGGGAAGTCTAATTTGAGTTCTTTGAGGATTCTCCATGCTTACTTTCAAAACTTCTAGATATTTTTAATGTGAGAGAATAAAACATTCAGCCATTGAGCTGGGCCTCTATTACCCATTCTGACATAGTGGTTCATAGCATATGTTGATGTCAATGGAACACTTTTCTCAATTCTATTGGTTACAAATAACAGAAACCCAAATTAAAATTTTTAAGGGAAATAAAAAAGACTTTATTTGAAAGATACAGTGTTGCCTGATAGTTCTATCAGAAAAGCAACGGTGTCCTATTTCAGAAACCCTTACATACACCATGACCAAGTGGGCTTTATCCCAGGGTCTCAAAGCTGGTTCAATATACGTATAATCTATAAATGTAATCCAGCACATAAACAAATTAAAAAAACAAGCATTGCATGCAAAAGATGCAGTCCAACCTAAATGCAAATATAACCTAATAGAACAGGAAGAAATTCTTTGTAAATGCTGCCTTCTATAGAACAATGTAATAAGAACAAGTATTCATTGAAACAAGGGCTCAAAGATGAGATGACAGGTGGAATGAAAAGTTTCATATCTAAAAAAATAAAATGACCCAAACCAAGCTGATAAATAAATTAGGCACAAAAATTTAATCTGAAGATAAAAAATCATGCTGTGTTCTTCTTAAATTTAATACTTCGCATCAAGACCTAATCCTCATTAAGCCATTAAACTTCAAGTTTTTTTTTTTTCTGTTATGTTGACAGTGCCTCGAACTGTGTCTGGCAAGGTGTTGGTGCCCAGTTGCATGAGTATAAGGATGAAGCAAAGTTCCTTATTCAAGCACCAATAGCAATTTACCAAAGAGGGGAAAAAGTGGAGACTGATTTTCGACTTCTCCACAGCCAGAAGAAAACAGACTAATGGATGTTTTAAGGGTAAAATGACTTTAGAATTACACCCAGCCAAAATGGAATTCTCAAATAAAGGCAACAAACAGGCATTCTTAAACATAATACAATTTGAGGAACATAGTATTATTATTAGAAAAAAATACCTTGCTGGGTGTGGTGACACATACCTGTAGTCCCAGCTACTTGGGAGACTGAACTGAGAGCATTCCTTGAGAACAGGAGTTCAAGTCCAGCCTGGGTAACATTTGCAAACTAAAGAGAAAGGGGAAAAGATGATAATCATTTCACGGAAGCCTCTTATGTGCTTGGCACTGGACTAAGTCCTTTATCATCTCATTTAGTCTTCAAAATAAACCTATGAGATAAGTACTATTATTCCTGCTTTTAAAAACAAGGAGTCTGAAGTTTAGTAAATTAAATTACTTGCTGGAACTGTGTGAGCCAGTATCCTAACTCTAGTTCTATGACTTAAAGCCCTTTCTTATTCATTCTCTCATTTTATCCTCATAATCCATGGAACATTTTTCCCCCATAGATCAGAGCACTGAAGTACTAAATGGTGAAGAAATTTTCCCAAATCACACGACAGAGCTGGGATTCAATTCAGGCCTATATAATTCTGCCACCCTGGCTTTTCAGTGTGTGTATGGGGGGTATATGTTGTACAATCACATATATGCTATTGTAGAAACAGAAATAACTGTTTACAGAGATTTAATGATTGACTTAATCTGATTTGTTGGCATTCTCCTTCCCTCTTCACCTTTTCTTAGAAAACATGCTATGGAGAGAAATCTTCATTCCTATTATTTTTGCTAACAACTCAATTTTATGATCTAGTAGATGTGCCCCAAACACTTCTCATTCAAAATCAGAAATGAACTTTGTACAGAGTTTCTGGTTTTAGAGGTACTCTGAAAACTAATGCAACTGGAGAAGGGCAGAGAGCCTGAAGTTCTCACATTATAACCCTTTTTCTCTACTTAACTCTTTGGCCTAGAAACAATTTTTCTAAGGAAAACAAAACAAAACCAACTTAATAGTTTCTGTTTTTTCCACCAGTTTAGGTGGTTCTTGACTCTTCCTTGGTTTTCTTTCTATTTTTAGATGTACACACACGTGCACACATTATCTTAGCGAGCTTTAGAATGAAAGGTTTTAAGTTACAGTGAGGTGAATGAATCTGGGGATGTTTTACAGCACAATTCTGTGAAGCAATAGCCAAGTGCCGGTGTTCGTGAATTAGAAAATAGAACCTGGGAGGCAGGGGCGATTGCTTTGAGATGGGTTCTGTGAAACTACAAGTGTTTGATATGTAAACAGAATTATATGCTACATGGCTCAGCGCCCGTAGCACAGTGGTTATGGCATCAGCCACATACACCCCATCTGGTGGGTTCGAATCCAGCCTGAGCCAGCTCAAACAACAATGACAACTGCAATACAAAATAACTGGGTGTTGTGGTGGGTGCCTATAGTCCCAACAACTTGGGAGGCTGAGGCAAGAGAATTGCTTATACCCAAGAGTTTGAGGTTGCTGTGAGCTGTGACACCATGGCACTCTACCAAGGGTGATATAGTGAGCCTCTGCCTAAAAAAAAAAAAAAAATATATATATATATATGCTACATATGCCCAAATTGCTTCAGGAATGAACTGATAAATAAATACAGATTGTATTTTAGTGGAGATCAGCATGTCAGTTAGTAATTTATGCTCCGATTTTATCCTGTTGTGTGATGAACCCACATGATGAGGTAATGGGCCATGGAAAGAAGCACTCCCACCCCCATGACTACAGTTAGGTCTTTAGTTTCTTGAAGGGAATGATCAAGAATCATATGATGAAGGGAATGATCCAAGAATCATAGATGTAAAGTCTCCATCTTTTTTTTAAGGCTACATAGTATTTCATGGTATACATATACCACAATTTCTTAATCCATTCATTGGTCAATGGGTACTTGGGCTTCTTTCATGACTTGGCAATTATGAATTGAGCTGCAATAAACAATCTGGTGCAAATATCTTTGTTGTAAAGTAATTTTTTTTTACCTCTTTTATGTTTACATGGATGGAGCTGGAACATAGTCTTCTTAGTAAAGTATTACAAAAATGGAAGAAAAAGTATCCAATGTACTCAGTACTATTATGAAACCAATTTATAATCACTCATACTTTCATGTGAAAGACAAAACACAACTATAGCCCAGGATGAAGGAGGAAAGAGGAGAGGGATGGGAGGGGAGGGAGGAGGTTGTATGGAGGGAGGGTAAACAGTGGGATCACACTTATGGTGCATATTGCAAGGGTACCTGTCAAATCTATTAAGTGTAGAGTATAAATGTCTTAACACAATAATTAAGTGAGGTGAAGGCTATGTTAACCAGTTTGATGTAAGCGTTCCAAATTTTATATAAAATCAGCACATTGTACTGCCCCCTCCGAAAAACCAAGAATCACAGATGAAAACAAAATCAAAGATGCTTCTCTGAAATTTTAAGACTTTTTAAAAAAGGTTTTCTTCAAGCAGAATAGTAAAGTTTAGATTATCCAGTAATGGATCCAGCATGTAGTTAATCCCAAACTCTAGATGATCCAAAAAGCAATTTACATTTGGTTTAGAAATGTGTTAATTTTGTTTGATAATACCAGTAGAGTTTCTTTAGTAATTGCACTATATTTAGGTTAATGTTAAAATTGATCTGTTTTCCTAGAATAGTAAATGTTGACTGACTCAGGGAGACAACTGGTCTAGAATTGTAGCTTTGCAAACAGATCTTTCTCTGGGTAGCAAATAACCTTGAATGTGTTCACATCATTATTTTTATATATAAGGGTAGGTTGGGGTAATAAAGACATTTTATGAAATGGGCACTTGGAGAGACTCTTTATAATAGATTTAAAGTATGAACCCTAAAAACATGTTTTATTCCAAAACAATCAAGAAGATCTGCTAGGAAAAAAATAAGTGATTAGTCCATAAAAATTTATTTAAAACTCTACAAGCATATTAGCATCATTTTTTCCAGTCAGTGTATATTCTTGGCATTTTTTGTGTATAAAATTGATATTCAATAACTCCAAAATACCTAGTATTTTATTTTTAAGCTAGAAATTTAAAATAGAAATTAAAAAGCATCCAAATTTGTGAATTTGCCGCTGCTACTTTCTTTCTAAGACCCATTAGCACAAAGCAGGGAAGCTCTTCTTGGAGTGAGTGATCTAAGTTTACTTCCTGGCTCCATTTCTTCTCTGTGTAAACATGGGGGAATTATCTAACTGCTCTGAACTTCAGTTCAGATATATTTAATACTTACCTCAAGGGTTTATTGGCTTCATATATATGAGATGAATATAGATAAAAAAAGTCTTGCATAATGTGCAGCAAGACACAAATGGTATTTATTATTATCTTCTGTTCAATGTAGACGTGAATGTAGAGCCAATGTAGAGTCAATGAACTTGGCTCTCAGTCTGGAGTCTCCAGTCAATCGGCAGTTCCTTGACTCGGCTCGTTAAGCCTTTGCACAAGGACCAGATATGTTCCTGAGAGGAGAAGGGCAGGAAGGGAAGAGTGAAGAAGGAGGGAAAGGAGAGCAAGAAGGGGTACTTCCATTCATCTTCCCCCAAAGACCTCACAAAACCAGAGTGTATGCAAATACGAGTGAAGCAATACAACTTCACTTCCCTGTGAATTAAACTTGGGAAGCCTTTTCTTTTCCTATGTGAGGTTTCTTTCCCATCACTAAGACCCTGAAGGCTATCTCCACACTTCCAATAATAAAATATTGCAGTGCTAAATCACAGCACGGTACCCTAACTCAAAAGAACAGAGCAGGAAGAGGAGACTGATGAGAAAAGAAAATACGTACTTAGGTTGACACATGGAGATGCTTCAGTGATCTGCAAGGAACAGAGAGAAATAAAGTGTATGTGAATGTTTAATGGGGTTTTTAGAAAATGAAATTTTGTAGAAATGTGCTTAAACATGTGGCATTGCTTAAGGATTGGCCCTATCAGGACAGAGCCTCTTGTTTGCACACTGTGTGTGGCATTCAGGGGGAGAGAAACACGTTCATTTTCCGAGGCACATATGCTTGCTGAATTAAAGCAGAAATACATTTTCTTTTAAGTCTGGGTTAGGAAGAAATGTTAGGTACCATCTACAGTGAATCCAAGGACAAGGTGAGAAAACAAAGCTTTATTGAAAGAAGACACGGAGTGAAGATGTATGCAGCGTTCTCATGGGCTGTGTCGTGGTAGGCGCCCTGGTGCTCTCCAGGGCCACACTCAGAGCAGCCAAGATGAAATTACAGCTGGTGCTGTATTTTTATGTTATCTTGACAAGAGCATCAGCAGGACTTAGCTTAACCAAATATTAACACTTTTCCAAAATGTTAATGAAATACAAGGACAGAAATTGGGGGGATTCTGAATTTAAGTATTTCATTGGCTGATGCTTTACACATATACTCGATCAGTGCTAGAACACAGGCATAGACATAGAATTGTTCTCTCAGTCACTTCCCATGTGCTGTTGTAATCAACCTGCTACCCTTTAAGCCTCCAGCTCTATGTTTAAGAAAGAAGGAAAGAGGGAGAAAGAGAGAGAAGGAGAAAGGAAGAAAGGGGAGAAGAAGAGATGGAAGGAAGAAAGAGAGAGAGGTAAAAGAAAGAGATGGGTGGCACCTGTGGCTCATCAAGTAGGGCACTGGCCCCATATACCAAAGGTGGCAGGTTCAAACCTGGCCTTGGCTGAACTGTAAAAAATAGAAAAATAGCTGGGTGTTGTGGTGGGCACTTGTAGTCCCAGCTACTCGGGAGGCTGAGGCAAGAGAATCGCCTAAGTCCAGGAGTTGGAGGTTGCTGTGAGCTGTGTGATGCCACGGCACTCTACCAAGAGAGATAAAGTGAGGCTCTGTCTCTAAAAAAAAAAAAAAAAGAAGAAGAAGAAGAAGAAAAAGAAAGAAAGAAAGAAAGAAAGAAAGAAAGAAAGAAAGAAAGAAAGAAAGAAAGAAAGAAAGAAAGAAAGAAAGAAAAAAAAGAAAAAAAGAAAGAAAGAAAAAAGAAAGAGATGGAAGGAGGCAAGAGAAACAGGTAAAGAAAGTAAGCGAGCAGAGGAGCCAAGATGGTGGCCGAGTAGCAGCTTCCTTGCAACTGGGTTTGGTGGGTTTGGTGAGACTGGGGAGAGAAGACTTCAGGCATCTCTGGCTGATGAGATCTGCCCAGAAACATCCCTTTGGGGACACAGGGAGACAGTGTGAGACTTCTGGACCCCCCGAGGAAGGCAAAAGTAGTGGAGATCTGGCAAGTGGTTGCATGTGTTTGTTCGGTCTAATCCTGCCGGCAGCTGTGACTACAGCACTAGTGAGATTGCAAACTGGAAAGGCCTTACCTGTGAGCTGTTTGGGCTTCTTTTGGACTTGGCACTCGGTTGAACTGCCTTGAGAGAACTGGGGCAAGAGTGCAGAGGTCTTTGAGTGTTGTCTGACTGAGTCAGAAAGAGCTTCCATTGTTTGGTTGTGGGCTGTGTGGAGCCATTGTAGGAGAACTGCCCCGGCAAGCTCCACCCTCAGGGTTGCAGAACAACCATCGGGCAGGAGCGAGTAATCTAGTGACTGAGCAGCCTAAAGGCAGGGACTGAGACGCCTTGCAGCCTTAGCCCTCAAGGCATTGGGTGAGCCCAGTTTCAGCACACTGGGTAAGTGAATAGCCACTTAAGGAGTGATCCCAGTCACAAACGCTTTCCTGGGAAAGCTTCTGCTTAGCTCAAGTTTGCGATTTAAAGTGCCTTCTAAACAGGCTGAGGAGGATATAAGCTCTCCACCCTGCAGGATTTGAGAAATCATTACAGGCCTCCGGTCTCCATTCTGTACAGCTGTATCAACATTGCGATTAACATATCATACCCCTGAAGATCACCTCTTGCCCAGACAATATCAGCAAGATATATATACTGCTTTGTTTCTTGGTTTTGTTTTGTTTTGTGGGGTTTTTTTTTGTTGTTGTTTGTTTGTTTTCGTTATT
>CAUYON010149372.1:0-63251 GCA_963573935.1 Arctocebus calabarensis
CCCCCCCCCCCCCCCGCCCCGGCGCTCTTCCGCCGCTGTGGGGGGCCCCCCTGTTTTCCCCGCGGGTGCGCGCCGGGTGTTCTGGGGGTCCCAGTGGGTGGACAGAGGGGGACACAGTGGGAGGACAGAGGGGGACACAGAGGGAGGACAGAGGGGGAGACAGTGGGAGGACAGAGGGGGAGACAGTGGAAGGACGGAGAGGGACACAGAGGGAGGACGGAGGGACACAGAGGGAGGACAGAGGGGGACACAGAGGGAGGACAGAGGGGGACACAGTGGGAAGACAGAGGGGGACACAGAGGGAGGACAGAGGGGGACGTGGCTGAGGCGCCCCTGAACCCTGGGGAGGCGATGGGAGAGCAGGGATGAAGCAGAGACGAGCTGGTCATAGGAACCGCGCTGCGCAGACGGCCCTGGAGACCCGTGTCCTCCGCCGCTCCTTGGCTGACTCTGCCCACGGAGAGGATCACTTCCAGACCCCCCGGGAAGCCTCCCCTGGCCGCCTCCTGTCCCCCGTCTGTACACGCTCGGGCTCCCAGGTCCGTCTGTCACCCGGACTGTCTGTGTCCCTCATGATCCGCGCAGGTGCTCTGGACTTTGCAGCGGCCACCCCCTGACAAACTCAATGTAAGTTGAAAATGTCAATAGCCAAAAGCTCGGGGACCGCACCTGACCAGGACACCGCGCAGCCTG
This sequence comes from Arctocebus calabarensis, assembly GCA_963573935.1. Classification (NCBI taxonomy): domain Eukaryota; kingdom Metazoa; phylum Chordata; class Mammalia; order Primates; family Lorisidae; genus Arctocebus; species Arctocebus calabarensis. The sequence goes on from CAUYON010149372.1 coordinate 694, forward strand.
GGGTGCAGAACCTTCCCGCGACACCGCCGAGAGCCTCGGTCCAGGCCACCGCAGGAAAGGGCCATCCAAGCTTCCAGGCCACCGCAGGAAAGGGCCATCCAAGCTTCCAGGCCACCGCAGGAAAGGGCCATCCAAGCTTCCAGGCCACCGCAGGAAAGGGCCATCCAAGCTTCCAGGCCACCGCAGGAAAGGGCCATCCAAGCTCCCGTGCGCGACGCTTTCACACCGGGTCGTCCAAAAGCTGAAGTTGATCCGCAGTGAGTCGGGACCATCCCCATTTAAGCGTGTTTTGTTTACAGACGTGGGACCTTTCTGTCGCCCTCACAGAGAAGGACGGCTAAGGGCAAATCTCCTGTCTTGTGCGGCCCAGCGGGGCCCAGCGCCCCCTCAAAGCTGGGCGCAGCCTCAGCTGTGGTCCCGTCACACCCGGACGCCCCACGGACCCAGCCCCCTCGCTCATTCCTGCTTGGTGGAGGGGACCAGGGGCCCTTTCACTCCTGGGGGCCCCATTCCTGACGTTTCCCACTGGGACACTGATGCCCCTGTCCCACTCTGAGTCACTCCTCCCTTTGGGGACAAGGAACGTCTTATTTGGAGCATTTACAAGAAGGAATGAAGGCAGCCCTGTCTCACCCCATATCTGTCCTCCTGGTTCTGCAGTCCTTGTCATACTTCAGATGGTGACACACACATCACTTCCTCAGAAACTTCCCTGACCATTGAAACTTGGTTGTGCCTTCCTCCTTCCAGATAGATAGATAGATGATAGATAGATAGATAGATAGATAGATAGATAGATAGATAGATAGATGATAGATAGATAGATAGATAGATAGCTATTCCCCCTCCCAGTATTTATCCAGTAACTTATTTCTTTGTAGGAGCTTTCTTCATTTTTTTATTGTAGAAAATGTCAAACACATACATAAGTAGATATAGTGGTGTAAAGGATCCCCCCTACTCCCCTCAACCAGCTTCATCACTTACCTACCTTCGCCCACCTTTACCTCTCCGGTACCACCATGCACTATTCACCCACCCTCCCAAAAGACAGCTTTGGAGATAATATCCTAGATGGCCCTCATTTTATCTGTAAAGATTCCAGTATATATCTGTAATAGAAAAGCACTAAATTCTTGATTATTTTTTAACTCAATCCATTTGCAGGATTACTTGTCCTAATTGTTTTTGCACACACCCATCCTCTCCCTCAGATTACCAACTACACGTGCCAGACACTGCCTCGGTTTGAACGTGTCTCTCCAAATTCACATGTTGGAAATTTACTCCCCAGTGCAACAGTGCTGGGAGCTGGGGCCTCTGAAGGTCGTTTGGACCGTGAGGGCTCTGCACTCCTGCGTGGGTTAACTCTGTCACAGACAGGGCTGGTGGAGCGAGGTCTCAGTCCTGTTCTTCCGCACCGCGAGGACGCACCATTTCTCTGCTCTGGAGAATGCAGCAACAAGGGCCATCTTGGACCCAGAGACTAAGCCTGCTGGTGCCTTGATCTGGACTCCTCAGCATCCAGATCTGTGGGAGAATAAATTTCTGTCTTTACAAAGTATTAAGTCTTCTCAAGTATTCTGTTATAGTGGCACAAAACACACTAGTACAAAGACCTTTTCTGTCCTATCCTGATTGTATATAGGTGCACAATAGTGAAATGAAAAGGGAGAAATTGTAAAAGGGAATACAGAAAGCCGTTTGCAACTTGGGGACCAGTCAGCCTCCCTTCCCTTTTGGTGAGACTACCCAGAATTTCCTTCAATTCTCCCTGTGATTCAGGAATGAAGCTCAGCTGCAGGGGGGCTAGCCCTCTCCCAGCTGCAGCCAGGTGACACATGGCTCAGGTCTGTTAATCAGAACCGTGCCTGTGACATCCTGGACAACACAGTAAGGGGCACATGACCCAGTAAAAGTCTCCTTGTGAGGCAAGGAGACTGCTGAGGAGAGGCACGCCCTCTCTCCCGTTGGCCAGGAGCCTGCCGAAGGAGAGACCAACATCCCTGCAAGCTCGGAGTGTATTTCACACTGGATCTGACACAAGGAAAGGAGACCAACAGATGAAGGGGCACCTGACCCTGGGAAAGGGATCCCACCGGAAGGATCCCGGCAGCTTTGCTGGAGTCAGACTACCTGTGGAGTTTTAGTTTCACTACTCAGTAAAAACTGTGTTGGCTTAAATGAGTTTGGACTGTATTTTCAAAGATTTTCAAGTGAAAGATTCCTGTCTGGCTGTAGGAGAAGGGGGAACGTATAAAGAGTAAAGAGAAATTCCAAAGTGTTGGAGTGGCACGGTGGTATGAGGAATTAATGAAATAATTGGAAAGAAGAAGTAAAGTTTCAGCAAGAAAAATACAGTTTATTAGTGACTTACACAGAAAGACGGGCCCCATCTCAGTGACTGCAGGCCTTGTGAAAAGTAAAGTTTTGAGTTTTATGCACAACTTTGAGGAGCACCAGCTACTTCAGGGTCTTAATTAACTCTATTCTCAAAACAACCCATTTGCAAGGTCTTGAAAACAACCCACCTGCAGGGTTTTAAAAACAGCCCACCTACAAGGACTTAAGTCTCATTCCCACAATGGCCCAGGTCAGCCTGACCAAAACCAATCCAAAATGGTCTAATCATATTCGTCATCTGCCCTGCTCAGACCTAGCTGTCTAACTTGAATGGTAAATAAATATATTATTTCTTTAGTCTAGTCTAGTCTTAGCCTAGTTAGCACTCACATGTCCTGAGTTCTCAGGGGAGATCAAGCCTCCAGGCCTCAGACTCGTCATTTATAAAATAAAGGGAACTCTGTTGTCTTAAGTGACCTTTGACTGAGAAAATCTATGCATCTCGCAGAGAAAGCAGAGTGCTGGGTCTAGACTTCCTTGCTGGAAATAGCATCTGCTTACTAGCATATCTTCTTTTTTAGTTTAATTATTTTTTAAAGCATTTTATATCTTTCAGGAAAAAGAAAAAAACTTCCAAAATGAAAAAGAGCCCTGTTCAGCATTACATTGTTGAGTAATAGATAACACTGTTGAAAAAAAAAATAAGTCTGTCCTCATTCCCTGTGGCTCAAGGTTGTACTGTCAGCGTTAAGGAAACGCAGTCCGACGATAATGGGCAAGATTACAGAGATAAGCATTTTTGGATTTTCTCCAGCACAGACTTTGCCTTCTGCAAGAATCAGCTCTCTCTAGCTACTGTGGAAATCACTTGTTTCCTCTTAAACAAATTTCTTCATTTCAAGCTCCTCATTTTTGAACAGTGTAACTGTGTCCACCTGTTTGAGAGACCAATCTCAGAATAATACTTAAGAAAACAGAAAATTCAGCTGTATTTATTAATCTCCTGGCTTTACAATCTGACGTGGTTGTACAATTCTGTTGTACAACTGGGAATTGCAACTGGGAATTTGCTTTTCTCGAGGAGGTTGGAATAAACTGTGATGGGAACAAGAAAACAGTCTCAGCAGACACGGGGCTAGGTCCTCTGGCTGTCAACCTCCCATTTTCTACCCGTCCTTCTTGACATCAAAAGAAAAGACTCTGGGGATTATAGAACCTGCTTCCCCTTCATATTCTCCTTTGTAGGAAGATGAAAATATTGGTCATTAGAAAGACAGCTTCTCTGATCTCATTGAATCGGGTTCATAAAACATACCTGGGTGGCAACTTAACAATACAGATGCCAACACCTTTGCGGTGGACAGCACCCAAGATTGCTCCAAATGATGCTGTCTCCTGGTGTTGGCTTCTTGAATAGTTCCCTCCCAAGGTGAATTACAGCCATGTGACTGCATTAGTGTCCTTTGGCTGCTGTTACAAATTATCACAAGCTTAATGGTTTAAAACAGCACAAATTTATTCTTTCAGAGTTCTGGGGTCATCCACTCAAAATGGGTCACATTGGACTAAGATCAAGATGTCAACAGGGCTGTATTTTCTCTGGACCATGTGCGGGAGGTTCTGTCTCCTTCTCTTCTACAGACAGCTGTCTGCATTCCTTGCCTCCCGGCCTCCGGCCTCCAGGCACAGCCCTGGCAGGTGCTCCTGCAGTCCCGCCTCCTTCTCTGACTCTAATTCTCCTGCTCCATCTTTTACTTGTACCTGTTAAGACTCCCTGGGTTACACTGGGCCCATCTGGATAATCTGGGATGCTCTCCTCATCTCAAAATCCTAACATAATCACACTTGCAAATTCCCTTTGCCCCATATACGATGTTTACAGGTCCCTTATTGTAGGATGTAGATGTCTTTGAAGGGTCATTATTCTGTTTACCACAGTGACCAACAGAATACAGCAGAAGGAATAATGGGTGATTTCTGTGGCATTGCAACTTCCATCTTGCTTTCTGGCATGTTCCTTTGGGGAGGTGAGCTGCTGTGTGTGAGCACAAGCAGCCTGACGGAGAAACCCCCCTGGGGAAGAAGGCCGTCTTCCTACAGCCAGAACCAGCCTGCCAGTCACGTGCGTGCGTCAGACACCACCACAGAGCACAGCATCTGGCTTTGGTCAAGTCTGCTAATGAGCACAGCTCCACCCAACCTCGGACAGCAGCCTCATGAGGGGCCCAGCCTAGAGCCTCCTGAATCCCTGACCCAGTAATAAAGGAGTACTTTTGTTTTAAGCCACCAAATTTTGGAGTGATTTATTATGTATCATTAACAATTAACATACCCTTCGACCTAGCTATTCCACTCCTAAGAATGGATTCAGTTGTACATGGAAAGAATCCTGATGAATCGTAAGGAAAGAGTTATATAGCATGCATCAGTACCATGCATTAAAAATTCTGGAGAGAAAAGCTCAGCAGAGTCGTCCATTAGTAAAATACTGAAAACCCTGCATAGCATTCTCAGCTATGGATGATCAGCTCAAAGGTAAGACACAGCCATGTCAGGCACAAGAGCTTGTCACTGAAAATCGCATTGTACAACAATGGGTTTGCAGCATTTTTCTGGGTAGGATGCTTTAAGTAAAAATATAATAGAAATTTACACAAATAAAAGCGTTCTTTCGAGTCAATGCTCAGGTTGAAGAAGATCCAGCTTCCTGGAGCCCGGCCCTGGCCATGTCACCCTCTAGTAAACACCGAGGATTCTGTGACCACCTTTGGAAGGCCTGTTTTGACAGAACCTTTAACAATGTGAATAAACATACCCACTTAGGAAGGCAGGCTCCTGGGAGTTCAAGATCCCATTCTGTAACACACCTGCTCACTCATCGGAGCCACTCTGCCCTTCTGGCTTTTTCAGCTCTCAGCTCAAATGTCACTTGCTCCCTAAAAACTTGCTTGACCTCCCCTTCACATCCTCCACCCACCCACACTAACCTGGTCCCTTTGATGACCTCACACTCCCTGTACCCCCGACCCCAAGGAGCTTGTGTGTATGTATGTATATGCAAGCGCACAAAACAAAGCACCACAAACTGGGTGACTTAAACAGCAGACATTTATTTTCTCACAGTTTGGGAGGCTACAAGTTCCGGACGAAGGTGTTACAGGTCTGGTTCCTTCGAGGCCTCCCTCCTGGCCTTGCAGACGCCCCTCTCCCGTGGCCCTTCAGTCCTACTCTCCCCTTCTAATAAGGACATGGTCACGTCGGATCAGGGCTGTCTGAACTGAATGTTTGCACCTCCCAAGTTCATGTTGAAGCCCTAGTACTCAATGTGATAGTACTTAGGGGCTGAGCCCTTGAGCGGGAATTAGTGAGGCCATGAATGTGAGACCCTCCCGATGGAATCAGTGTCCTCAGAAAAAGAGACCACCGCTCTCTGTCTCCGCACTTTGTGAGGACACAGCAAGAAGGCGTTTGTCTGCAAGACAGAAGGAGGGCTCTCACCAGACCTGAATTTGCCAGCACTTCCCAGGCTCCAGAACTTTGAGAAATAGCTGCCTGTTGTATAAGCTACTCAGTCTTCTAGGGCAACGCTAGCTGACTGGGACCAGGGCTACTTCACCAGCTTGTTTAATCTTTTTTTTTTTTTTTTTCCTTTTTTTTAAGGCAGATTCTCAATAGACTCTGTCTTAAAAAAAAGAAAAGAAAAACACAAATTTTCAGGCAGCGCCTGTGGCTCATTGAGTAGGACACCGGCCCCGTATACCAAGGGTGGCGGGTTCAAACCCAGCCCAGGCCAAACTGCAACAAAAAAATAGCCGGGCATTGTGGTGGGCGCCTGTAGTCCTAGCTACTCGGGAGGCTGAGGCAAGAGAATCGCTTAAAGCCCAGGAGTTGGAGGTTGCTTTGAGCTGTGGTGCCACAGCACTCTACCAGGGTGACAAAGTGAGACTCTGTCTCTAAAAAAAAAGAAGAAAAGACAAATTTTCCTTACAGGAAAATTCCTAATAGCATTACATAGAAACTCCCCTTCAGGAAGTAGAGCTTAATTCCCTTGGGAATTATCTTTTCTACCCACTTTATTCCCATGTGTAACTCAGAAAAAAAAAATTATGATTCCCTAACAGCAGGTAATTGCTCTTCTCAAACAAATGGGAATGGGGTGATAAGTCCAGCACACCCACCAAGGTAGGCCCTGTTACAATCCAAGTAACTTGGGAAATTCGGTGCCCGTGCCAAGTGTGCTACAATCCTCCTCATAATTGTTGCATAAGATACATTAGAAAACTAATACATCCCTTGCCAATCGCCCTTGCCCATGCCACAACCAGAATGCCAGTTCAGCCCAAACCTCTACTATATTAAGAAGCTATATTACTTAACAATTTGCTTAAAAGGTTCAAGTTGAATGAACTCAGGACTAAAACCATTTACATTATATACTGAGTGCTAGTACAGCTTTAATCTCTTTAACGGATATAATCAAGAGGTACGAAACTTCCAAGAAAAAAAGTTAATAACTTATTTTTAAAAAAGAAAAGGTCACGAAACTGATGAAAATATTTCAAATTGTATATAAAACCAGCACATTGTACCCCATGATTTCATTCATGTACATAGCTATGATTTAATTAAAAAAATAAAAAATAAATTATGTTTCAATAGAAAAAGAAAAGTCATGGATAATCTTGCATAATCTTATCAGTAGAGTCCTTCTTAGAAGTTTACACTAATAAGCAGGTCGATATTCTTTTATTTACGTGGCACTATAAAAAAACCTCCACATTTAAAAACTTTTAGAGGACTGCTTCATGGGAGGGAGGTAATGAAAAAATGCTAGTACATTGTCTTTCACTCAGACAATCCTTTATGTGACCCAAGCTTAAGCCCTTTCCTTCCCTAATTCCTTAAATCTATCTTTTTCCCACCTCTGAAATCGGAGAGCATAATTAGAGGGGGTGTGGCTCTACCTTTTATGGAAATCACTATCTTCCTTATTTGCATACATTTGCATCCATGGCCAGCTGTCCACAAGAGCAGGAGGGTGACTATATCTCTTTGTTATCCAGACAGATTTTGTTCAAAGCCAAAGATTAGAACAGTGCAAATAGAAGAAAATGGTTTTTTTCTCTGAAAAATACAAGAGCAGTTTAAAGTGAATAGAAATTAGTAGATCACTGAACCAGAAGGACACATAAAAAATAGCCTTGCTCCCACCCAGCTTTGCATGACAATGTCCAGTTTGCTATTGTGCAACCAGGCGCGACTTCAGCCTGCTTTCCAGGACAAATCAGTAGAGTTCCCCTCTCTACAGTGAGGTTCGTGGGAATGAAATAAATGATGCAACCAAACATAGTTAAACCTTCTAGAGAGGACCTTTCGAAAAAATAATCCAAACAATTATTTCTGCCATTAACAGGTGTAAAATGTCTTCTCACAAGAAAGTGCAAAACAGCAAATGTGCTTTTGAAATATGCAGCACCAGTTGCATGTAAATAAAGCATGCTAGCAGGCTATCTGCTTCTCTTTTATAAAGCAGATGTCTGCTGTCCTAAGCAAATAGTTCAAGTTGTTTCCAAAATACGGAGGCAAAAAGCAGTGGAGGTGCCATTTGCACACTCATTAGTCCCGGAGGAAATGCACCTGCTTTGGAAAATTGCTGCCCACTAAAAAGCAAGTTTCCCTAGCAACGGCTGCAGCACCCCTCTCTTAGACCACTTCTGAGCTATGAAAAAAATTATGGGGAGATATATAAAAAGATTTTTATCAAATATTTTTTATTTTTGTCATGGGAACATTTCCTTTAAAACTCAGCCATGCCTGGCGAAATTGAGATTTGCCTCGCACATCCCACCCCCAGCTCTGAAAATTGGATCTAGAATTACCCCTCCCTTTGGTAAGGCACATCAATGTCTAAGACATGGAAAGCCATTGCATGTCACCAGATGACAAAGAAAGAGAGAGGAGGGGGAAGAAGGGGAGAAGGAGATATGTAAATGTTGGGGAGTGGACACCCCACTTCTAGCTCCAGCTCCGTCTGGGGTATGATTCGCTTGGTACCCTCTGACTCCATTCTTTTCTTTGTTTTTTGTCTTTATTTCCTCCCTTAACCAAATAATTTTTACAAATCAAATGATTTCTAACTGGGTAATAACAGAGTCCACAGGTAGGGGCTCTAAATCTCATCATTTTGTTTATAATTACTTAATCTCATTCCCAAGGGCTCTCAGCTGCCAGGGGTAAAAGGTGGGGATTTCTGTCACCATCTTTCTATCTGAAAACTTTCCTTATTCTAAATGAATAAATAAGTAGAATTTCCTCAATTTCATCCAAATTCAGCTCGGAGAATATCTTAATTTTTCCAGGAAAAAAAACTATAAAATATGAATTTTGGTCATGAGTATTGAGATATGTCTAAAAATAAAGTGGAGCATATGAATTTGCTGGCATTTCTGGGTTGATCTGATATATATGTGTTATTCTCACTGAAACACTACTAGGGACTAGAGCATCCCTTTTCTCAGTGAATTTTTACCTTGGAATACCACGTTAGAATGCATTCAATGGCTGATTCCTGTCTCAAGGCCATGAAGAGCAGCCTGTTTGCTGCGTCACTTCATTGCACCCGGTAACGGTCAGCGCACGTTGTCTCTTCCTAAAGTGCCGTTTTCAGCGCTGGACCTGAGGCAGATAGCATGAGCGAACCCAGGAGGCAGGGGTTGAAACCCACCATTTCCATGGTACTCGGAGACAGGAAAAAAGAAACAGGGCAGCAAGTACATGGATTTAAGTTCAAATACACCATTCTGCAACAACCAGGGTGATATTCGCAGAGGAAGACGGGAACTGAGATGCTCAGCACCTGTTTGTGGCCCTGCAGGGCACCTATGTTCTCCCTGTGGTCCTCTTATCAATTCCTTCAGGGATTATTAAAAGCCTTTTTCAGATGAGGGTTTGGAAATTCAGAGATGAAGTAATTTGACCAGCGTCACCCAGGAGTCGCAGAAGAGTTGAGATTCAAACCCAAGTCTGCCTGAAACCCAAGCTCGAGTTCTTTCTGTCTCTCTCTCTGCCCCTTTGAGCACAGGCTGTGCGTGGCGTCAGCTCTCGGTATGTCCTCACCGGGACTCCTCCTTGGCAAGGGTCACAAACTGTTGAGCTTTTGTTTTCTTCCTCCAAAGTGGTTTTATTTTAACATGTGATTTAACTGCCATATGTGAAGCCAGATGATTTCATATAAAATTCCAATTTGGGGCTTCTCCTTAAAAAACAGCATCATAAACGGCTGTGACAGCACCAAGGTTCCTGTCACCCTGAGTGGAGGGAGGTCTGTGCTCCTGTTCAGAGGAGACACCCCTCCCGCCCCGGCCCCAGCCTGTCACACCCATCAAGTTAACTGTCTGGCTTCAGTGGGCACATGGGCTTGATTCACTGGATGAACGGTATCAAATGAGTCACCTACCTTTCACTGAACACTGTCTACAAGCAGGGCCAGCGCCTCACAACTTGGAACAGGTGCAGTCGGCACCAAGAGCCATAACTCGGAAGGGAGGACACAGGATGGAAAAGCAAGTTCGAACCTGCGGATTTGTTTATATTTCCTCCTGGTTTAACTGAGAAAGGTAATGGGCCAAGATGTGTGAAAGTGAATCATAAAGCAGTTATAAACCTGTCCTCCTCTGAATAATGATCTTCCATGGATTTAGAAGCTCAGATGCAGGAGTGTAAAAACTAGACTTCTTGGCTGGCTTCCAGTCCTTTATCTGTAAATGGAAAGAACTGGGCCATTGAAGGGACAGGAGCCTTGCAGGTAGTACAGTGCAGGCAGACAGGGCTGGAGCCGTCTCACCAGGGGACACCAGGGCTGCTGGTCCCCTCCAGACCATTGTCACCGGGGGGAGGGGGGGTCTGGACTTTGTGTTGCCAGATTGCCCCTTTTTTAGAGTAGCCAGAAATAGTAAATGTGAGTCTCTGTGTGTGGTATTTAAATCTGAAATGTCTGACTTCTTAATATATTAAAAATAATTCAAAACTTTGAAAATCCCAGTTACGCCTCCCCTAGACAGGGGAAACAATGTCTCTAGCTGTGCTGGCCCTCAGGTTCCCAGTTTTCTTCCTCTGGACTGAATTCTAGTTAGTGTTAGAGTTCTGTGGTTTTAGGAACTGAGTAATCGTCTTTGGGAAGGCAGAGGGATGTAGGTGGGTGTGTTTTCAGTGGAAAAGCTGGAGATGAAATGTGTGGCGTTTGCTAAGTGGCCCATCTTGCCATCCTCCCGGGAAGCTTGCATTTCACGATCACGAAGCTGGAGATGTGGGCAGGTGCACCGTTTGAGCATCACTCAGACACGGAGCCGAGGAGACACTGCTGGAGGGGAGAGAGGAAGCGGAGGGTGGAAATTACTCTCCAAAGGAGATGAGAATCACACCAATTCCCGGAAAGCCAAGAGGGAAGGAGGTTAAGAATATTCTTCACACAGGTACTGTGTGCTTTACACACCTCATTTAGTTCGTCAATCTTTCGAGGGAGGTGCTGCTAAGCCCCCATCACTACAGTGACAACTTAGCATGCTTTTTATTAAAGGTGAGTTTAATACAGATACAGTGCAAAGTAATTTCTGTGTGCCTTCTCTTACCAGCAACCATAAGAGACATTTTTTTTTTAATGGCCAACACATAGATGAGAAAGTTAAGACTTTGGCCCCAAGTCCACGGCTAGTGAATTGGCAGGAGGAGGAGCTGCGAGGTCCCTGCCCGCACAGCACTTGCTCTTGACTCTTCTCTGCTTCTCTGAGAACCCAGGCAGCACTGCGCGAGGTGCCGTCCAGATTCCGTCACGGCGTCGAGTCCTCACGAGCTCGGGTTGCCTCTCCTGCCGTCTCACCCAGTAGCACCAGGCCAGACCCACGCCCCAGGCTGCAGGGCAGGTGAAAACTGCCCCCCCATCCTTCTGGAATTCACAAGCCTCCATCCGTGTACACGCTTTATATGACCCCTGCTCCCCTGGACAGTGCAGGGAGCACTAGGTGACTGGGTGACACCTCATCATTGTGTCTCTTTCCCCAACAAGGCAAAATAGTAGAGCGTGAATAACACGGTGCTTAATTTTTAAAAAACAAACAGAGAGTAGCTCAAAAAGAGTGCTTGAGCATCGAGTTTATTTTCTATTCAGTTTGCCACCCGCTTCCCGTGTGAGAAAAATATAGACATGATTTCCAAATACAAACAAATCCAAAAACAAGCAAAGGTGGAAACTTCGCAGGTAGCAGACCCTTCCCAGCATGGGGCCACTGGGCCCTCAGGACCACGGGCTCCGCTCCGCGTGCTGCCTTATGTGCGGTCTCACTCCATCCGCGCAGCACCCCGACTTTTCAGATGCAAACGCCAAGACGCTACAGGGCCAGGGAACACGCTGAAAGTGACGAGTTAGTGGGTGGCAGAGCCAGTCCTGAAGCCCAGGCACCTGCTCCCCGAAACAAGGCTGTTGGCAAGTGACGGAAAGCATCACCTCCTTTGGCCAAATCAGTCATGATTTGTAGGATCTGACGATTTCTTCTTTTCTTTGGTTTTGTACCACTCTCTGAAAGGACAAGATTCCCTCTGAGTCATGTACTCTTAGTGTTCAAACGATGCCTGTCAAAATCTCCTTCACGTGTGTTAATTCTTACAAATCAGTCGGGCCTCATTGAATACAGTGAGTTGCTCAATGCTAAGACTAAACACCGTCGGATTCCTTGGACATAGGGATTTCATCATGCTTGAAATGGCATAGTTAATAAAGCGTTAATGGACATAGTGCTAACAGGTCAAATTAGGTACTTACTCGTCTGTTGAATGAATGCGGAGTCTCTTAAGATTCATTTCCTCATTAAATCAACCAACACTTACTCAGTGCCCAGTGTGCACTCTCGGAAATGGCGACGATGGGCAGAGTAGGTGAATGGAGTCTGCGCTCTGATCAAGCAGGACGTACACACCGTAAGTAAGATATTTAATGTGAGTCATACAAACTAAGAGGAAGAAAAAAGCATAGCAAATACACAGGGAAAGTGGTTTGAAATTCAACACAAGGGAGCAAGGGAAGAGACCCTGACAGAGAGTCAATCTTTCAAAATAGCATTGCTGGCAAATCGTTGGCAAAGGTTTTTAAACACTATTAGGAGTTAAAAATTTTAGTTCTCCTGCATGTGCAAGAAATTTAGCTGAATATATTGGATTAATATGCTGGGTATGTTTTTGTTGTTGGTACATTTTATGTGACATATAAGATATGATTTTTCTATACGATTTCAAATACATTGTAGAAAATCATAGGAAATCATAGAAAGCAGGAGGGCTTCTGCAAATCACTAACCAGGTCTTGGCACTGTCCTTTTGCTTACCTATAGCACTGTCTGACAAACAGGCTCCTATTTCAAACCTGGATGGATCTCCAAATGAAACCTAAGTAAATAAGTAAAATCCCATCTGGAACCTTCTTAAAAATAATCACCCAGTCTTGCAGATTCTTGTCCTCGTGCGACCCCTGCACAGCTTGGGTGGTGTGTGAGGCAAGGACTGTGTGACATGGTCCGTCACCCATACACGACCAACCTGAGAGCCGGGAAAGCCAACCGTGATGCAAAGCTTACGGCCGCCAAGCAGGTGAATTAGTTTTGATTTTCTTTTCCCTTTCTCCAAAATGCGAAGACGCAATAAAGAAAAGCCACTGTGTGCTAAAGTGAAGTAAATACCTTTGCAATATCAGGGCCTCGAAAGTAGATGGTATGGAATTGGGAGTTAAAATGCAGGCTATCACGCCAGGCACAACTGTCTGTAGCTAATTCTCTATGAATGATGAGAAAGTGCCCTTGTCATCTTTCCAAGTTCAACGGCCTTATGGGTGCTTAGAAGTTTGACATTGCACATTGCACCCAGCAAAGAATGTTTTGAGATTCTTTTGCCCAATTTCAATCATCATTTGATTTGTCCACAAACTTTTGTCCAGCTTTGGGTCCATGAACTTTTCTCCAGCATGAGTCCATTAAATAAATAAATAAATATGTGAAACTATTTGGCTTTTTAAAATCTGCTAGGCATTAGTCAACGTTTCACCCCTTTGCCAGGTATTTCAGCTATTTATCTGAAACATAATTCATCTTCACATGTAATATAAGGCCACATTCTGATAACTGAAAATGTGCAACTTAGGCCTTTAATAATGTATCTCAAAGTTATTTATCTGATCATTAAGCCTTCTAAGTCCATTTGAATAAGGACCATGTATTCACCATTTAGGGAACCCATTAAGCTATCAGTAAGTCACCCACAAACACATCAGAAGGGAGACCTCTGGGGTGCACAGCCCCTCACCCTGCAGCCACGATGCCTCCCTCCAACCTCCTGTCTAACGTCTCAGCTCCATGCTGGACGTGTCAAGGACTTTCCTGGCACCAAGGTGCCTATTTCAGAGTGAGCAATATTTTAGCAGCGTCAGAATTAACCATCCACTAAATTCAATTTAATAAGGCTGCGTCTTCCTCTGTGTTTCACCTTCACGCACGATTTACCCTAAGTTCATACGAGAAGCAAAAGGCCACCGCATACGCCGTCATCCTCCAGAGAGACAGGCCTCTCCGGCAGGTGCAGACCCGGGAGCGTGTACGGCCCACACTGTGACCGCTGCCTTCTCAGAGCGTCCGAGGAGAGCTCACACCCACAAAGACATTGAAGGGCAAAATGCCCGGATTTACTGATTGCGAGAAATCCCTGAATTCTCCTTCAGGCCTTCAGCAACCCCGTGAGGAGACTCTGAACAAGCATGCCAGGCCCTTCTCGATGCGCCACCTGCAGTGACAGCCACCTCCTGCGAGACTTGAGAGTGAGACTGGAAACACGCCCATCTGCACGCATGGCTTTTCTTAGCTTTTATTTTTTATTACTTTCTTCTGGTTCCTAAGAAAGGAAAACAGAGACACTGCAATGCACAGAAAAACCGAGAAGGAAAGTGAAGAAGGGACGTACAAGTGAGGAACGGCAGGTGGAATCTCACGCAGGGACAGAGGCGACAGGACGCAGGCACCCTGCCTGCGGCGCGGTTCTGCAGGCCTCCAGTTAAAACGGGGCATCTCAGGTCATTCTAAATTCAGGATAAAGGCGAGCTTGAGACTTCACAGGAAGGTCCTAGTTAGATGGAGGTGACACAGATACAAAATTTCCACGATCAAAAAAGAAGAGCCTTAGGACTGGGGGAGGGGAACTGCACCATCGCCAGGCTGCTCTGGTCTATTATGTCCATCGTTATACACAAGCTGGCTGCGTGCCCCCTCCTCAAAGGGCGTGTGGCTCACTGGCTAAGCAGGGCCCACCCAAGGGGCACCGTGTTCTCAACAGCACCCGGTGCAGACAGGTATCTGAGTGGGCAAAGGCAGCGCCCACCCAGCCAGGCGCCCAGCAGGGCCCAGGCGGCGTTAAGATGCCTCCCGAGTCTATCACATTGAACAATCACTTAATGCATCACAAGATCACTGTCAGCCCTCCTCGGTTAAATGGGTCTTTATTTTTAGAGAACAATGGGAATTATAGCAAACTGGAAGCCTGACATCACAGAACTATAAATAGTCGCTGCTAAAGGCAGCCGCATGGTTTTGTTTTCAATCTTCAAATGAAGCTGGTCTCCGAGATGGTTAGTCATCTGTCAGACAGTGTGTGGGGCCCGTGATGTCATCTTCTCTGGGTGATGGAGGCCCTATTTAGTTTTCCAATCAGACAAGTCACTAGGTCTCCACGGGAATTTTAATCAGCAGGATCGCTTGCTGTGTGACTGTCCCCAGTGGAGAGGACATTCCGGACCTTTCCTCTGCAGGAAATTTAAGTTTTGTATCATTTGGGTGGTCAGGGTTCCTGCCATTTCCCTGTCGATCAAGATTAGAGATGAACTTTCAGGTTGAGTCAGACATTAAAAACACAAACACCTAAGCTGTGAAAAGCCAGAAGCAAAATGACGCCTTCCCCCTGATGTAAAGGTCACCGCTGCTTTCTCTCACTGGTTCCCTGACTGTGGGTTTTGGGGGCTCAGGGTGGGAAGCAGCGCTGTCCACGGGGCCTCACCATGGTCACTGCACTAGGGATCATCTACCATCGTGAGCTTTCCTCTCTCATTTGTATGTGAAAGGACAAATTATTCCCTTTGTGACAGAATAAACCTAAAATGGCATGAAACATTGTGTAAATGAGGTTAGATTTATCAGAATAGCTCTTGTTTGGTCTGGAAAATTTCTGACTTCTCTTATTAAGGGAAAATGAAAGAAGTCCTAGGTAAAGATTTCTTAGAGGAACTTGCTGGTCTCAAAAATGAGCAATTTCAGGGCACAAACTCATAAAGGTGCTGTTTCAACAAGTATCAATTAATTAGATTAGGGAATCACGCTCCCTTACCCAAAGGGAGTCAATAAAAATAGCTTTTAGAAAGGAACA
This sequence comes from Arctocebus calabarensis, assembly GCA_963573935.1. Lineage (NCBI taxonomy): Eukaryota > Metazoa > Chordata > Mammalia > Primates > Lorisidae > Arctocebus > Arctocebus calabarensis. The sequence continues at coordinate 16,483 of CAUYON010149372.1, forward strand.
GGAAGGCTAGTTACCATTATCTCCAATGTTAAATTTGTATTTTTTTTAAGATTTCCAAAACTGTGTTCATAAACTGCTGTAATTATGAAACATAACAATCCCTAGATCTATACCACATCCATGTAATGACTTAGGACTTACAGGGGAGAAGTTAGAAGGTCTTACCCTAGAATTATACAAACACAAAGCAGATTTAATAACTAAAAGTCTGGGCACTGAAGTTTTACTACATCTTACTTAAAGGGTAATGTATGAAATCAAGGTAAGCCTGAATTTCCACCTCCACACTTAGCCTCTATGTTACTTTTCAATTTAATTTATTTAGCTAAAGTACAATATCTGATTCCAAAGAGAACACATATTTAATTATCAGTACATATCAGGGAACATTAAAAAATACTTTAAAAGTCTAACCAGTTGTAACAAACCTATAAGTCTAAAGCTGGAAGCAATTTAGAAATGCTTTTTTAAAAAGTGTATGTATAAATTATATAATTTCATTAATTTTACAATTAGTGTAATGGATACTTTGTAGCCATAGAAGGGCAGATTTTTTTCTTTGTTACTAAAGAAATGTAAATCAGTGAGCTAGAGGCTGTTTTATCTTGATTGGCAGATTTGATTATCTATTTTTGTGAATTACCTTCAACCTTAAAATGAAGTATAAATATGAGAGAGAAGAAATAATTTAAAAATTCACCTATAAGCAAGTGCCCAGTGGCTTGACTTCAGTCAGGTCATCGTCATTGCACCGTATCTATCAAATATAAAAGATATCTTGAGAGAATATCTTGTTCTTCAAAGCAGGAAAAATGCTCAAAGTTTTTTTTTTTTTTGGTTGCAGCTGTCATTGTTGTTTGGCGGGCCTGGGCTGGATTCGAACCCGCCAGCTCAGGTGCACATGGCTAGTGCCTCAGCCACTTGAGTCACAGGTGCCGAGCCACAAAGTTGTTTTTAACAGAGTTTTCACAGTCTATGACATGCCATGGCATTTTTAAAAATGGTAACAAAAGTCCATAAGGATGAATGATGCTGAGGCTGGGTACGTGGCTCATGCCTATAGTCTCAGCACTCTGGGAGGCCGAGGCACGTGAATCGCTTGTGCTCAGGAGTTGGAGACCAGCCTGAGCAAAAGCGAGACCCTGTGTCTACTACAAATAGAAAACTAGCTGGGCCTTGTGGTTGGTGCCTATAGTCCCAGCTACTGGGGAGGCTGAGGCAGGAGGATCACCTGAACCTTGGGAGGCTGAGGCAGGAGGATTACCTGAACCTTGGGAGGCTGAGGCAGGAGGACCACCTGAACCCAGCAGTTTGAGGTTGCTGCATGTCTGCTTCTTTTTGCTAAGCAAGCCAGAAAAAAATGACAATTGCACCAGACACTGCTCAGTGATTACTCATAAACTGAGCTTCCATTCTCAATGACAAATTTGAACGCTGAGACTCAAAGACAGTAGCGCAAAGTCACAGCTAGGAGTGTCAGTGGCACTCAGAATTCAACCCAGGTCTGGTCTGATTCTTTCAACTGTTCGGTTTCAGATTCTGGGCACTCCGTCCAGTCATGCAGTGCCCAGTGTGACACCAGCCTCAGCAGCTGAGTCCCAGAGAGAGCCTAAATTCACCTCGACGTTTTCTCCCACAGCCCTGCTCTGGAAATTTGGGGCAGGACTCCAGACCTTCTCTGGCTACAAGCTGAACAGTGCAGACAAATAGATTTTAAAGTCTTTCCTCCATAATTACCCTAATCAACGACGTCCACTGGCTTTCATTCGGGGCTGCAGAGCCCAACACCTTGCTCTAATTCTTGCATATTTCAGCAGTTACTTTTCTTTTCTGACTTCACAGAAATAACAAGACATTTAAAAAAAATCCCAAGATGTTTACAAAGGCACTGTTCACTCACACTGTGCATCCTCACAGAGCCCATGGTGCTGAGCACAACAACATAAACGTGGAAGTCTGCCGTTGAAAGTTATTTTTAAATTTAAACCAGGTGATAATTTTAAAAAGGGAGGAGGTGAATGTCCTGAACCAAATTGGATTTTTTTTCTCGGTTTCCATATTGGCCACACTGCTCCTTTCATCTCTGACACTATCGGTATGGTTAGGTTTGAAAAAATCTAGAGAAATTGTCCTCAAACCCTCATACGTAGGCTGACTCGATCGTACTGAGACCTCTTATCCAAAGACTTTTACAATATTCAGTCAAATTATTTATTTGTAAGATTCTTCATCTCCTTTTAGCACGGTCATTTCAGTTTCTTCCTTGAATCATTCATCAATGACAGCCCATGGACCATCAGGTTGTCAAACTCTCCATCAGGCTGTCCTGACAGCCCAGCTCCAGGACGCCTTCAGTTATATTTACCCAAAACAAAGAGCACATGACACTTCACTCCAGGAAAACTCAAAGGCTTTCTGACCACCAACTGTCATCGGTAAGAGCCACTTACTACCCAATTTGGTTTAGCGCCAAAAGCGTCCTGTGCACACGGTAGGTTCTGATACATCATCTGAATAAATCTAAGAACTTTTAATCCAGGAAATGGTCAAAGGAAAAATATACGTACTCCAAATAGTAGCTGGCTCCAAACCAAAACACTGATCGAATGAGAAAGAGACATGGTACCTCGTGGCCAGCAGGCCTCAGGCAGGGGACACAGGGCTGCCCAGGGATGCTAACACACGGCCTGTGAACGGGCAGTTATTTATTATACAGCCCACATACAGACTTGTGAGTACAGGTTTTTGACAGAGTGACCAACCACTTAGAGGGCTTTTATAGACTATGATTGCACAGTCAAATTTGTATGAATGGAGGGTTGCTTTGAAAAGCTTTTAGGTACAAAATGTTTTGTGAAAATCTGTGTAATTCTAGAAAGCTCCAATCATACGCTCACAAAGCCCTTCTCCCCCCCAATCTCCTGTTACCTCCTCTGATTTTATTACAACTAACAGATACAGAGGATGCAGGTTTAAACCACACATCCTAAGCTAGTTTACCTTTTCCATTCCCAACCAATAAAAAAAATTGCCACCTCTAAGATACATCATGACGCCTTAAAGGGAAGTATTAACTCCATTTTGAGACTTCAGAAAGAATTCTGCAGCTATATACAAAAAGACAAATTTGTTCTTACTTCAGAAGCTGAAAAAGTAAGCTGCACCAGTCATACGAGTTTTGGAAAAAAGATCAAAAGAGTTAATATATTTATGAAAAATGAAGACAAACTAAATTCCCAATGGTCTTTTTTCAGAGTCAGTTTACACAGTGGCTACACAACAAATAGAGACATTGTTAGCAACTCAAGAAAACTCCAGCAGAAATAATCGAAAATTCTCCCTTTGGGTTCCCTAGGCCAAAATAAAAAAATACACACTAGAGATCAGGTTAGGTATAAAAATAACAGAAAAATAAGTCCAATGGGGAGATGTAAGCATTTTGGTTATGGTATATAGACCAAAAAATTATTTGGTTCTCTACAAGGAGAGTAAGGAAATGATGAAAATGGATCTTTTTTCATATAAAGTAAAAAAAAAAAAAAAATGTGTCTTACAACAAATTAGTTGCAGTGAACGGTAGCAAAGTTAACCACAGCAAATAATAGTTCCCCAGACACATTGCGTGGTCTGAGGGGAGCAGGCTGGTCCCAAAGAGGGGGCACCCAGTGAACAGGTGAATAGACGGGGCTCCTTGGCCAGGTCCAACCCGGTGCCTTCCCACTGTCACGGCCAGAGCTGGCTGGGCCCAGAGAGGGCTGGGATCAAGTGTCTCTCAGAACTTGAGGTAGCATCAGGGAAAGGTGGAAGCAGTAGGCGCGTGGAGGGTGGGGGGAGAGAAGGCAGAGGCACTTTCCAGCCACCCTGAATAGCATTCAGGGTTCAGGCACCTACCCTTTTGTTGCCAAATTTTCCTGCAACAAAATGCACCAGAACAGAGGCTCAGCTCAGCTTTCCCCACCCCTGCCCGGGACAGTGTGGAGCGCTGTAGTTCAGTTACTATGGAAGGCAACTTGGTGAAACTTCCACCTGTCAGCGCAAGACAATCAAATCGACCTCTGGAAAGGTATATTCTGTACAGGTGTCATGGGCCAAACAATCAGATTAGGAATTTTGCTAATTCTCTTAAAAAAAAGGAAAACAATAGGTATTCAAATGATCAGAAATGGATCCTGAAAGAACTACAGGATAAGTAGAAAGGTCCACAGGGAAGCAGGTGTCATGCTCCTAAAACCGGTGACTAAAGACCACTGCCAAGAACACAACCTCACTAGAGGCACAAATAATGGATTCTGCCAACGGGATTGTCAGCAAATGCCCCGCAGCATGGTTCCCAAGTCCCCAACCTGAACCACGAGGAGTGCACAGGAAAAAGGTCTGCAGGTGAAATCCTCAGAACCCTGCTGAGACTGGGGGGTTCTAGTCTAGTATTTTTTATTTCCCAAATGTATCTGGTTCTCAAATTAGGAACCAGGAAGCAAATTCAAGAAATTAAAAGAACTCCTGCACTGGATAGAAAATTACCACAAAGATACACAGACTAAGAATCAAAATAAAACTGTCCACAAGTATCTAAAAATGGTCATTTTTAATGTTAATAAATCTCAAGCCTATGATCACACATTAAATAAGATAAAATCCCAAGAGGTAAACTGGACTCAGTGAGAATTTTCATGTCATAATGGATTGTCACATGCCTCATGTTTATGTTTATGGCCACTTAGCTCAGGGGGTTCCAATCTCTTACGACCACGAGATTAAAAAAAAAGAAGTCAGGGTGGCGCCTGTGGCTCAAAGAAGTAGGCCACCAGCCCCATATGCCAGAGGAGGTGAGTTCAAACCCAGCCCCGGCCAAAAGCTGCAAAAAAAAAAAAAAAAAGACTTTAAAAAATTGGTTTGGTATCTCCAATACGTGTATCTTTATTTATATATCTTCTGCATTGACAATTACAGCAGCAACCTAAATACATGATGTATAAAACAAAAAATTAAAAGAATGAAGTAAAAAATATTTTAAAATTAGTCCTAATATTTTCTTCGCATACCCAAGTGGATCATCTTTATACCCTTTGGGATCTCAAGGGCCCACTTCAGAAAACACCATTTTAGGCCATTAATTGGGTGTGAGGGACAGCATTTCTTCACATATCACATACATACACATTTTATTTTATCTAAAATACTTAAATTTTAAATGCAGTGTTTTCATTTTATTATCTAAAACATTTTTAAAGCAGTTGTGGGGAGAATAAAAACACAGCAAGTCAAGACTTTCAGATTCTGTTTTTATTACTATCAATGGCTGCAGTTCATCCAGCAATCACTAAGTGACAAGCATTTTATATTACATACATTTATATCTGGTTCTGCCAAGAACTGTAAAGTAGAAATTATTTCCCCCATGTTACAAGAAAATAACATTAAGGCTCATGTTGATTAACCATATCTTGTGAAAAAGTGCTGGAGCCAGAATGGGTGAGACTTTGAAACAGCAAACCAAAACCAAAGTTGGGCTCAGTGGCCTGTGACTGCGGTGCTGGGTACGTGGGAGGCTGAAGTAAAAAGATCACTTGAGCCAGGAGTTTGAGGCCAGCTTGGGCAACACAGCAAGACCCTCCTATCCCCACCACTAAGAAAATAACAACTAAATAAAACCACAAAATCAAAATGGTCACAATCATAGGATGCTTAATCAAAGGGCCAAACATATTAGTTCTTTCACATTTTATTTATAGCTGGCTCCTTAAAGGAAAGAGAAACTGAGAAGTGAACTGTAGGCTTCTAGAAAGTACTTTAGAATAAAAAAAAAAAAGCCCCCAAGCATTTCCACTTGCTCCTCTGAAGTCCTAGAAAGAGGCCAGTAGAAGAGAATTGTGGGAATGCTTAGCGTCTAGACAAACTAGTCCCCAGGTAACTGAGTCATCGGACACCATGGAGCCTCCTGAGCACCATGTTCCCCAGAAAAACCACCTCTAATGTTAAAAGAGAATTCACTGAGGTTTGCAACTTGCAGGGCAGGACATCTATCCTGCACAAAGTTGGATTCCCTCCCCACTCTTTTCTCCAGGATGATTTTACAGCTCTGCACCACTGACTTTCTCTCAAGACCCAGAGTTTCCAGCTACATTCCCAAATGGGGCCCCAAACTGGGAATGGGTCCCCCAAAGTTTGTCTTCCAAACGCAGATGCAACTACTATCTGTACAAAGCACTATGGACCCAAAAAAGATGAGGGGCTCCTTGAAGCTGCGGAGGTTAATTGAAGGTAAAAACATGGCTGGATTAGGAGAAATGCTGATTGCAAAATTTTGTTGGGCAGTTTCAGTGTCACGATTAGAAATTTCACTGCTACATTCTTCACCATTAAAGTTGGGTCAAACTATGGTAATTATTTGGCATGATTTCCTTTCCTGAAGATTTTAGAAATACAGTAGAACCTCTATAAGTTGACCACCCAAGGGACTGTAGCAAACAGGTCAACAAAAGGTGGTCGACATAAGGAAGGTCCTGGGTGTGTCCTGCACCGATGTGTACCTGTGGCGGTGGCATGTGTCTAGTCTGGGACAGTTAGGTCAACGCAGGCAGGTGATCAGCTAGGTGGTCACCGCAGGGAGGTGGTCAGCTATGAAGGTTCTATTGTATACGTGATATACACACTTCTATCCAGGTTGGTTTGCATAGTGGGAAAGGTAGACTGGCTGAAACTAGAGGCCATTCCAGCTCCAGAGTCCCACATAAGCATTCTTTTCTGCCTGGGCAGCCCTCAGCCCTCCCACCCACTTGGCAAACTCCTGGTGCAGGCACAGCCTCCCTGGCAAAGCTTTCCTCATACATAAAGTGGAATTAGGAACTTTCTCCTCTGGATACTCTAAAAAAAAATCTTAAATCATTGTTTATTGAGAAGTACTTACTTTAGAATTTAACTATGTGGGTCATTGTGAAAGTTTTGAGAAACACAAGAATCAAGAAACATAAATTCCGCACTGACAGGAACAAGGAGCTGGAAACACCTGTGACCCGAGCACACTGCCACTGGCACGGGGGATCAGAAACACCGGGAAGTTGCTTCCTGGAAGTGAAATAAGGGATCTTCTCAAAACTTTTGTAGTGACCCACATATTTGCTCTTGACTATGGCTTCTGTTGTAATCCCACAACTTCTCCCTGAGGCTGGCACATGGTCATATACACAAGTATTTGGTGGACGAAGAAGGTGGAGCCCTGGATTCTGAGGAGCACCAGTTCATTCGAATAAAACCCTTTGGTCTCAGTGATTGTTCAAACAAGGATTTGTTTTTATACGTTTTCACGTCAAATCCATCAGAGCTCTGAGCATTCCATTTGCAGTCCCCTAATGTCACTACGTCTGGTTGTCAAGACACAAGGAAGCGTTCTCATTCCTAAACGGACTGTCCAGCTAGCATCACACAAAGGAGGTGATCTCTGACAACTTTTCCATTCACAAATGAGAAACCGTTACCATTTCCAGCGCTTTCTGTGGTTTCTATACAGAGGGACCTGGCCCGGGGGGGAAAATCATGCGTCCAATGGTTTATTTTCTGGTGTGTAGTCCAGTCAAAACGTTTTTGAAAACAGTCAAGGAAAGATACAAAGAAAATCAGAAGAATAAAAACGCTATCCATCTATTTTACTTTGAGAGCTTATCCCAGCAAACATTTAAAAAGTGAATTTTGGGGGGGGGAGTGGAGGTAGCTAGGCAATGTCATACCAGGTGTATTAACATATTCCCTTCTCCCCTAAAAAAAGGCCAATTCATCATGTTTAAGGAACATATTTCTTTAACTATGACTAGATTACCTTATGTGGCCTACCACGAAATAGTATTTTAATCCAACAGATATCCTAATCTCTTAAAGGTTTTTCGTTATAAGTGTATTAAAATCTTATTAGATGAGCATGACACTAAAAATACATGTGAAACATTATGAAAATATAACATTACCCACATTTTATAAATAGTAGAAAATAAAACACAGAGATCTACCAGCTTACCCAGGATTCTATTTCATTATTTTAAAAAATAATCTATAATCGGGAAATTTTTAAGCAAAACACTTCCCATATAATTTTAATAGTTATACAGATTATATCAAGAATACACATTTTTCAATGTGTTTCTGGCTCTAAATAATTTGAGTAAACCTCTCTATGTCATGTGCACTCCACACTGCCTCAGGATAACTAAGGGAATGGCCATCCAAGGGAGAAAAAAATCACCGCGTTGTCTGTTAACTTTCCATCCACAGCTCACAGCTCTCTCCCGCCCCCACCGGCTTCAGTTCGTCCTCCCCCCATCAAACTCTCCTTGTAGGAAGTGGGTCAGTGCGTCTCAGCAGACTACCGAGGACGCCCAACTGAACTCTGCCGGCGCGCCCCGATGCTCTTCAGATTCAATTACTTTGTTAAGATTTTGCCTTCGCCATATTTTCATCTCTCCAGACTTTCCTATGAAGGCACTTTCGAGAAAAATATCTCCATACTTGGACTTTTATATATATCAGCAACAAAAGTGAGACATCCAATAAGCCAGCCAGGCTCAAAGAAAGATGAGCAAGACTGTTCTCTCTCAGGCTACAGGCCCACAGGAGCTAAGTGCCCCTCTCTTACATTGCCATCTATCCTACAAAACATTTCCCGGGTGTACCTCTCATCTGCCTTCCTCCTCCCTCAGTTCACAGGCATGCCCTAGAAGGTGACAGCTGTCTTAAACCCTCCTGTCCCCAGAATGCCTGCAAGCATTCAGCAAGGACCTTGAGAGTGGTGAAGTGGGGACATTCTCCTATTCTCTGGCTAAAAGACAGGACCCCCTGAAAAATATTCAGGCTATTTTTTATAACCTGTTGCAGAATCTGGGGGTGTGATGGGCAAATAGGTTTTCCCTCCAGTGTATGTCCAGCAGCATCTGCCCTCAGTGCTAAGTTATAAGGCGCCTCTCAACTCTGCTCCGACGGGGTGGCCATGTCTGCCATGGGCACCGGTGAGGGACACAGTGGCTCGTGTGCTCAGTTATTTGACATCCCAGCTCCAACCACTTAGCTTAAACCTAAATTTCATTCAGTCCAGGAACTTCTAATTGCATAAATTCCTCTCCCTAAGTGAAGCAGTAGGCCAGGGTAGAAGATTCAAAGTCTTCCAAATATATATTCCATGCACAGTCCTCTTACATAGAAGTTTGCTGAAGAATGCCCTTCCTGCTGAATCAAGCTAAAAGGTCAGTATGACGAACCCAGTGCTCCCTCCTCTTTCCGCTGCTACACGGTGAGAATCCTTTCTTTGGGAGCATTCAGAATAAACTTTGAAAGTGCCGGGCTAGCTTGTCTATAATAGCAAAAGCATCAAAGCACTTCGTTCCAGAAGTGGCCCTGGCCAGGACCGCTCAAGGATTCCAAGGACTATGCAGCTGTCTCTCCCTCACAGCAGACGCGAGTTTCCCTTCTCATCCTGTGCTCTCCCAGAAATGTGTACATCAGACATAACCCTAAGATCAAGGGTGATGGTGTTCAGATTTGGATTCAGACTTTTTCTCTGAAACCATTTAATAAAACCTTGCACAAAGTCATTTCCCAATAGCAAGATTCCAAATTCAACACCTCCCCTGGCTAGACCAAGAGAAGTGTCCTAGGGGCTCAGCAGACTCAAAATAACAAGTCTAATTCATTCTTTTTTGATTAGTTTCTAGTGCTCTTGGCCAGAAAAATCCTTAATTTCTTTTCTAATGTGAAATATCAGAGAAGTCCATTTCCTAATTCTTATCCCAAGAAGTACATTACAGAGCGCAGCACACGGTTAAGTGCTGACAGCCTCCACTTCTAGCTCCATAACAGCATTATCACATTTCCAAGGCAATCTTCTTCATCAATTTCCATTTCCCTAATCAAATTACATTGTTTGAAAAGGCAGTTTTACTGAATACGTGCTATCCTCTCTGCTTCACAGTAACATCCTTGCTCCGCTCCCCTCCCCAACTCTTTGAGTGCATTTATGCCATTTACAAACAGCTATAGTCTCCTCTGACCGTCTCTGAATCTCTGTCTGTACTTAGGCTTAGGATCAATGAAAAGTTTCCTTCAAAGAAGTTCAACGATTATAATAGAATAAAATCCTTTCTGGGACAAAAGTATGTTAGCATGAAAAAATAAGTAACAACAGGTTGCTTTTCTCAAGGTTTCAAGAAATATTTTCTTTAAGTGAAAGATCAGTTTGCCTTTAAAAGTGAATTTGGAATCTTAGAAAAGCTCCCCAAACCCCATCTATTGAATCATTCAAATAAATATCACAGGGAAGGAAAAAGATACAATGACTCATTACAGGGCATAAGGAGCAATGGACAGGGCTCCACGGGCCCAGAGCAATGGCCCAGCAGCGCCAGTGTCCAGTGAGGCTGAGGGTCTCAGTGGGTGCACGTGTCAACCCAGGCCCACCATCTTTCCTCCCATCACGGCTGACACCGCAGCCCTGCTTCCAGGGCTGCAAAACGCAGGCAGGTGGGGAGTCAGAGCAGCAAAAGGCGCTCAACTCACACTGAGGCAGAGTGAAACTCCACTGCACCGTGACACATTATCTGAGACCCTAATACTCGGTGAACTTGTGCAAACAAACATAAGATATTTGGTTATTTGGTGCCGCAATGTTCAGTAGCAAGCACTGTAAGATAACGTCATTAGGGATACTCTGGCCCGAAGTGGCCCTGTTCAGAACAGAATGTTAACTTGAATGTAAAATGAAAATAAGAGTTAAAAACCACGTTAAAAATAGATTTTTTTCCCCAGCTGAAAGAGTTCAGGCCTACCTTTGTTTTAAAATTGGGCTACACCTGCCAGGGAACACAGTTCCAGGAGGCACATGGAAAGCGGGACAGGAGCACCGGAAGGCTCCAGGACACACTTTGAAAACCGCTGACCGAGAGCTTTGAACTTTCTACAAAACCGAATTTTAACTTATGTATCTTTACTACTCTAGTAAATATTCCGTATCTCATATTTTTAACCCCTTGTCACACAGCTTCACTTATCTTTAAGCAAAAAAAAAAAAAAAAAAAAAACCAAAACAAAAAAGCTACAAAAGTTTATTTAGCTCAAGAAGTCCAAGCACATGTAAAGATGTCACAGGTACACAGGTCCCCCCACAGACTAAATACACACATAGTATATCATTGCCATAGTTTATGAGAAAATGCCAACGAGCGTCAGGAGTAATTTTTTTTTTTTTTGTATTTTTGTTTAACAAAAATAGGGCTTCAACATCAGTGCTTCAGCAGAATTCTTAAACAGTAACTAGCCTATTTGCCTGCCAGTGGACCTAGCTTAAAGCACCACACAACAATGTGTGTTTACGTCACCCTTTTATTTCATAGTTAGAAATAATACAGTTCCACAGAGTAAATCATCAATAAATAATGGTGTTTAATCATTAAACGTAAAAATCCCAACTCTTTGGCATCTGACAGGATTCTATTTCTTGTCAAACTAATGACTGTACAGATATAGTTAATCTTAGTGACCATTCATCAGTACAATATGTTACAAAGGTGCAATTTACTTTAAAATATACAACAGCTAAAAATTTCCAGCCCACCAAGAAATCCAATCAACTCAGTAAGATATGGGCCAACTTCCCCAAAGCTCTTTCATACGGTTTGCCTGAAAGAAAGTATAATAAACATTAATTAAGAGTTCCTAGGGTTTTCTGATACTCTGCTCTAAATAGAGTTTGCCATTTATTCTGGCAAAAGAAAAACCACAATTGCACTAGAGTACCCACTCATTAATTAACAGGTGTTCTTATTTTATAGGCTAGATTACTAACACCTAAGAAACTCATAGCCCCCCAAATCATACCTGAAGCAGTTCTACGCTGCCAGAAATGCCAGTTCAGTAATAAATTGCACCTTCAAGAGTCAAAAAAAGAAAAAAAAAAAAAAAAAGAAAAGAAATAGAAATCTTTACAAAAGTTAAGTTACATACGTTTTTTTCTTTTCCCAAAATATATTCAAGAATAGTTGAGCTGTATTTGTTACTAAAGCCATGGCATTATTCCTTTAGCAACAAATTAAACCAGTGCAATTGACATAAATTGTTAAGTAATCCAGGATTAACCCATTAAAACTATAGAAGCACTTTAGGCTCCTACACTAAGCCTAGAAAGTGGAGTTTCAATGAGTGCTTGTGTTGCACAGAACTAAAAGTAGGCAGGCCTGCTCTGGAGCCGAACGGTACCGTCTCACACTCAGTTTAAGATTCTTTTGTAGAAATCATGAGATCCTCCATTAAAGTTCTGTTCACTCACAGAAAATTAAGAATCAGACAGTCGTATGCCTTCAATCCACAGTTAAAAGAATCCCTTCCACTTTAAATTTCTAGATGAATTTTTAAATTAGAAAATAAGCGCTAAGGAAACTTTTTGACTTATGAAAACTTCATATCGGTAACTTTCTGGAAAAGCTCCCCCACCCCATCCAACTGTAAAATAAATACTTTGTATCCCAAATTTAATTTTATTAAGACACACTTTAATAACGCTATAAAGAAATATTTTACAGCCATAGAGATCAATAACTTTCCATGCGGAAATAAAAAATTCATTCCTCAATAATATTATTGAGGCAAGTGAAGAAAGATTAATCTCTTATCAATCTGAAATGTTAATATTTTTTCAGTGCAAAACCAGTTATAAAATATTTAAACTCAATATTTAAAAATAAAAAGTGGTCCAAGTCAGCAATGTTCAAGTTCTAAATTTCATAAAACAAATCATTACGTACATTGTAGAGTAAAACACAGAGATTCAAGAAGGACTTGAATACTTAGGATATAAATTTCTAATTAATCATACCAATTCAGCAACGACCAAGCAGATTACATTCCCAATTTGAGCGTCGGAATCATAAAGGTGAAATTACTGTACCAAAGCCTTTTTTCCTAGCTAAAACTTCTATGAACTAAGGGCCCACATTCTGTTTTCTTTGCAGTTGCGTGCTCTAGAATGAGGTCCCCCCAGTACCTGTGATTTCATTCTGTCTTCAAAGTTAATCCAGACAATTTTTATGTTCCAGGAACACTTAGCCGATATAACCATCTATAACGTGAAGAGTCATGGACAGCTTGCAGCGGTGGTTCTCCGGCCACTGTCGGCTGACCTGACGGGCTGACCCTCCGTGCGGCGCTCATGTGTTACTCCTGGCGAACACTCGGTCTCCCCGGAGCGTCAGGTGCTGGAGCTGGTACTGCAGCACGTCCGTGTCGGCTGGCTCCTTGATGCTCATTTTATCTAGATTGAGGTAGTCCAGAGATTTGGAGTGAGCCCTCTTACCTTTGAGAAGGCAGAGGGGCAGCGGCCCGTGCAGGGCCTTGTAAGGTTCGTAAGGTAAAGATTTAGTGCACTTGTCTCCTGAGCTGGGCATGCGCCTTCGCCGCCTGCCGTTGACCGCGGGGATCTCGTAGGGCTGGTAGTACCGACTCCGCGCCTTGTACAAGCGCGACGAGCGCGCCAGCCCCGCGTCCAGCTGCTTGGAGCGCAGGGCCGGCGCGGCTTCCCCCTTGCTCTCTTCGCCGCCCGAGCACTTCTGGGCCAACTTCAGCAGCTCCTCGCCCGTGGTGAAGCCGACCAGATAGTTGCAGTCCATGTGCAGGATCTGGTAGCCCGACACGGTCCTGCGCATCGGGGAGCAGGGCGTGCTGGAGCAGCGCGGCTTCTCGGCCTCCGCCTTCCCCGGGGAGCTGGCCTCGGCGGCCGGGCAGGGCAGGCTGCTCAGGGCGCTCCTGGGCTCGCCGTTAATGTCGACTTCCATTTTAGGCACCCGTCTGCACACCCCTACAAACAGACAGACGCAGATTAGGAGAGCAGAAGGCTGGAGAGCATGCAATGACTCGCCAGAAAGACAAACCGCTGACCGATTTGCACCTCTATCTCGTAAACGTTTCAGAGGAGGCAGGGTGGCCACCCTCTCCCTGCCTTCAAGAGCGCAAAGGCAAGGTAAATAAGAGTTGTCATAAATAAAGTTGGGGTGGGGAACCCAAGGACAAGGACGACAAGGACGCTGCCCTGAGTCTGTTCCTTTACGGAGCTCAGCATTCAGCAGATAAAAGCGACCACACACTTGTGCAAGAATCTTCCAAACAGTTTTGCCATCGTGTAATTTTTAATAAGCGCTCAGCTCTTAACAACTGCAATTCTTAAGGGGACACCTCCAGATCTTAAGGAACATATAAAAAATTGAGAGAGCTGATCAATTTCTTTAAAGAATCCAATTTAGACCTAAAGTAATATTTTTAGGGTATGTGGAATCTTAGAGGAAAGTTTTTCCAAACCTTGTAAATCCTTCTCCTTCCATACCCCCTAGTAAATTATTTAAAGAAAATAATTTTGTTGTTTAAAGGTAATCCTAAATTCAATACATCACATAATTTTTAAAATTAAAAATATAAAAAGATGTCATTTTACTTGACTATTTAATCATAAACTAACCCCCTGGCTTGACAGTTTTATGATGAAATACCTAAGACTTTGTACTTCTGAATACTTCCATACGTGGCAGAGCAGTTCACCAGGAACACTAATATTGTTCCTCATAATTATCACACCGTGTAGCTTGGAAAACTTCCTTGACAAGAACGACCTCAAATAATGATTAGGTTCCTGGAAAACTACAGATAAATCAAGTTTTGGAAAATAAAATATTAAGGGAAACAGTGAGAATGTCCCTTAAGACACTATCTGGACTCGCTCTTCAGTTGGAAGTAGATAACAAGTTTTAAGTATCTGAGACTGCTAATCAAAATGTAACTGATTAGAAAATGAAAAAGTTATTGAAAAATTCATTAAATAATTCTCATGAATCTTTTTGTAAAAGAAATAACCATTTCCTAATTGAAGTGTCTCCTAAAGTTTGGCTGTTCATTTAAAATCCAAGCAATTAGAAAGCTACAAAAGAAAAGCAGAACCTTTCTGCAACTGGCGTGCCTTACTTTCCTGCATTAAAGCCTGTGCAGTTACCCGAGGCCCTCCTGTTCTCACCATGGTCTCCTCTACAGCACAATGAACAGCATTCAAAACAATTCCTCAGATAAGGCAACTGCAATTAACCAAAGAAATCGGTATATTTTACTATTTACTATAACCTTAGACGATTTCCAATTTTTATTTAACTGAAATAGTCCATCAAGCTTTCTAGATTTAAAGTAATCATCTTTATATTTTATTAAGTAAAATGAAATTACATACGTGTATCTATAATGCATATAAGATTCCTCAGATAACTTTACAGAGCCGTGTATGAAGCACCACGTTTTTATGCTTAACAAACATTTACCTTCAGCCAAAGGACAAATTAATCCTTCTCTTCTCACTAATTCTATAGCCCAGGAAGACACAGCCAAGGGCTCCAGCCTCAGAACCTAACTGGCAGCTATAGGCAGGG
Organism: Arctocebus calabarensis; assembly: GCA_963573935.1. Classification (NCBI taxonomy): domain Eukaryota; kingdom Metazoa; phylum Chordata; class Mammalia; order Primates; family Lorisidae; genus Arctocebus; species Arctocebus calabarensis. The sequence goes on from CAUYON010149372.1 coordinate 31,914, forward strand.
ACCATTTGTTCGACACTTCATTCTGCAAGGCAACAGACAGAGGATCAGGGAGGGTAGAAACGACCAGGACACAGCCTGGGGACACCTCCCACTAGTGCACTAACTGGACACTGGGCTGGGATCCTTCCAGCCCAGCACCCCGTAACAACCCACAGTCCTCCACCAAGCATTTCCTGCATTCACATTTGGTATACTATAAACTTCTTTAAATCCAGGGATTCAGACCCCACCTTCATCTGAATTGGGTAATAATTTTTTAAAATGTTTTTTTAATTAAATCATAGCTGTGTGCATTAATGCAATCATGGGGTACGATGTGCTGGTTTTATATACAATCTGAAATATTTTCATCTAACTGTTAAACATAGCCTTCATGGTATTTTCTTAGTTATTGTGTTCAGACATTTATGTTCTACATTTAGTAAGTTTCACCTGTACCCTTCTAAGATGCACGGTAGGTGTGGACCCACCCATTACCCTCCTTGCATCCATCCTTCCCCCCCTCCTTCCTTGCCCCATTCCCCATATTCTTGTGCTATAATTGGGTTATAGCCTTCATATGAAAGCTATAAATTAGTTTCGTAGTAGGGCTGAGTACACTGGATACTTTTTCTTCCATTCTTGAGATACTTTGCTAAGAAGAATATTTTGGGTAATAATTTATACAGAAGCTAGGCTGAAATTCATCTGTCTTTGTGAGAAAAAAACTTTGCTAAGTAAGTTAATAGTGGACAAAGTCACAGTAAAGAGCCATGGAATGGGCTTCTGTGGCCAACAGACTCATCCAAAGTTTCATCCCCTAGGAGCCAGCCAACCTGCTGCGCCACGGCAAACCTTCAGGGATTCTCTCCATCTTCTGGGGTTGGAGATAAAGGGATGGAAAAATACAAAGGCCTAGAGATAGGCAGAAAATTATTTATTTAGCTAGAAAACAAGTACCTGGAAAAGAAGAAACATGAGGAAAGTAGCCCAAGGAATGTACAAAGGTCAAATGTTGATTTCATGCGAGACAGACTCTATTGGTAGAGGAGTAACTATTGTCAGTTGACAGTCCAATAGCCAATAAAAAGTGTCACCTGGCTGGGGCAGAACTATCCAAATGGGATCTTCAGCCATCTACCTGGTGATTTAGCACCTCAGCTAAGATGAAGGTGCAGATGTGGTTTAAGAACTCTGGAAATTTCAACCAAACAGCCTGAAGCGTGAAACCTAATACATTTCACTGACATAAAGAACACATTCGCAGCAGAAAGTAATACTAACCAGAAAGTTAAAGAGAGAAGCACAGCCAATATTCTCTAACATAAAAATTCAACTTATTAGCAAATAAGGACAACGTCAAACAGGCCCATATTCTGGGTGAACTTTCTGAATGAGAGTCTCACTGCACTGGAACATGAAAAGGCTCGTTTTAAACTCTGTGCACAGAATATCTAACAGATGCTACCTGTTGAACTAGTGATGAGCAATCCTAAGAGCTGGAAAACTGCACTTTTTTAGCTATCAAACATCACTAATTTTGCTCCAAACTAAAAATACTGTATTCTCAAAACTAACAGCTCTCCGGGTGGTTCGGCCTTCTCTGCGCTCCACTGTCACACGTACAAGAACAGCGTCACGTCTTGGGATTCCCGTAGGAGTGTGAACAGGGAACCAAGACTTACAGCCTGCTCACATGTGTTAAAGGAATTCTTCGTACTTATATATGTTGCCTTCTAAAGAACACCCAGTTAACTGTGTGGCACCAAGAAAGCCAGCGAGGCGGAGGCTGAGTTTCAGGAAAGGGAGCACGGCCTGGCAAATATTTCATTTTCAGCACTGTACCTCCCATTCTTTCACTGTGACAGAAAAGTAAATTTTTTACACTGTTAAATTCCTGAGAATTGCTCGACTCACCTTAAATCTTGGGTCAAGATCCTGGAGCAGTTACAGGAACTGACTTTCTTGTTTACCCTTTAGAAGGGCAGCAGCTCTCTAGTGAGAAGAGTCCAGGGACACCTGCTAATCCCAGAATTCTACCAGAAAAGGATAACACTATTCTTTTTTTTTTGGCAGTTTTTGGCCAGGGTCAGGTTTGAACCTGCCACCTCCGGTATATGGGGCCGGCGCCCTACTCCTTGAGCCACAGGCACAGCAGAAAAGGATGACACTAAAGGCAGTAAAAACCGAATGGGCCCACAGTCAACACACCTTGACACCTGGAGAGCAAACATCTTCCACAGCAAAATTTCTTATGAAAAGGAATTTATTGGGAAACTTAGCTACTGTGGCTACCACTGGAAATAGGTCAAGTTTAGCAGCACATTCTCCAGATTTTACTGTGAAAAAATTGCTTATGTGGTGCCTGCAGCTCAAGAGTGGGGCGCTGGCCCCACATACAGAGGTTGGCCTGTTTAAGCCTGGCCCAGGCCAAAACTGCAAAAAAAAAAAAAAAAAAATTGCTTATGGACTTGATAATTTTAAGAAACCTAATCATGACTCAGCATTTTGTTTCATATTCTAAAATAAACCTTGCATCCAAAAAGCATACTGCCAAGATAAATGATACACAGGACTCTCATAAACACCCCTCACTGCAGGTGAGTGCACTGGGCACCTGGCCACGGGCGTGGCCCCGGAGGCACCGAGATGGAGCTGCATCAGGAAATCAGGGACGATGCTGACTGCCCCCACTCCAGATTGGCAAAAATCAGGGACCACGGACACCCTTCTTGTTTCCATTAATGCTTTTTCCATATAGTTTGAAGCAAAAAATAAAGACTGGAAATAGGCTGGAAGCACTGGCCCATACCTATAATTCTAGCACTTTGGGAGGCGGAGGTGGGAGGATCTCTGGAGGCCAGGAGTTTGAGACCAGCCTGGGCAGCATAGTGAAACCTTGTCTCTACAAAACCAAAAGGTTAAACAAAAAAATTAAAGGCCATGCAAATGCATTGGCTCACTTCTGTAACCCTAGCACTCTAGGAGAATGAGGCAGGAGGATTGTTTGAGGTCAGGAATTCAGCCTGACCAAAAGCGAGACCCTGTCTCTCCCCAAAATAGAAAAAATATTCCAGGCACAGTGGTGCGCACCTGTAGTCTCTGATGCTTGGGAGGTAGAGGGAGGAGGATCACTTGAGCCCAGACTTTAGAGTGAGGGAGCTACTATGACACCACTGCACTCTACCTGGGCACAGAGGGCGACCCTGAGACTGTCGCAAAAAAAACAAAAAACCCAAAATTAGCCGCATGGTGCTCATCTGCAACTGTAATCTTAGCTCCTTGGGAGGAGGCTAAGGCGGGAGGCTCACTGGAGCCCAAGAGTACAAGTTTGCAATGAGCTATATTGATGACACTGTACTCTAGCCCAGGTGACACATTGAGACCCTCTCTCAAAAAAAGAAAAAAAAGAAAAGAAAAAATGCAGCAGCAAAATTTCTGTGAATAGAAGAGTCTAGAACAGAAAATAAAAAAAGAGAAAAGTCAACTTATATAGTGGAAAAATGCTTTTAAAACTGGTTTCTGAAACAACTACCAGGAACACATGTTAACACCTGAGTGACACCTAAGCATCTTATATCAGACCCTCCCCGCTGGGGAGATGATATAACGGCAAGGACGGATTCATGAAGCACAAGCGGCCTGCAGTGCTCACAGGTGCCACTCACTTAGGGACCTATGAGGAACTGGCCACAGGACACCACAAAGTAACATGAATTCTAGAACATGGACACAGTGCACATTTTAAAAGCACCAGGTATAGCACACAACTGAATTTTGCCTAAAACTAAAGCAAACAGGTACAAACCACAGTGCGTATGGAGAACCTGGTGCACCAGGATGAAGACAGTCATGAGGTGTGCCTTGGAGGGAGGGTCACAGCTCCCAATGCTCTCCAAAGGCCAAACTCTTCAACTTTGGGCACAAAACCCAACAGTCCTTCGATGAGCTTTGAAAATAGCTGGTAAGCTTCACCACTGCTATACAAAGAATTCCTTGCCATCAACACCACATCCTACTATCTGGACTTCATCTAAGAAACTCAAAGAATTAATTGCTTCATTAACTTTCCTGCGTTTATTTATGTATCAGTAATATGTTTATTGAAAAAAAAAGAAGCAACTCCCTAAAGCTTTGGCTGAGATGACAAAAAACATGAAATTCTATTATGAGACTCATGCCATCAACTAAACACTGCTCTTTTTTGCTATCTTCTCTCAAAACACCTTTGGTCTTCTCTATTATAGACCAAATTTGTTGATCAAAAATATTTTTTATGACTGGCAAGATCTAATAAAGTCTGGGTATAATATAATTCTCAGGGACGGAAAGGAAAGCAAAGTTTCCCAAAGACAACAGGTGCGTTAGCACCAGGCCACCTCCCGCGTTGCCAGCAGCCGGCTCCCTTGCTGCAGGGTGGCTGAGTCAGTGACACCCTCCAAGAAACGAGATTTATTTTCCTCTGATGCACTGGGACTTACCAAGTTTTTCAACTGTACCCAGATCTCTCGAAGAGTTCTTGGAGTCTGGGGACGTTTTGTAACCGCCTTCTCCTCCTACATACTTTCTAGTCTTTTTCCTTCCCCACTACCCTACTCCAATGATTGGTACTTCTCTTTGTTTTTGAAACTTGTAAAAACAATCCATGCGACTGAAAGCCACCGAGTAATTCACAGTGATGCACTGTAGCAGGCCAAACCCCTCTTCACCCCACCGAGGCCAAACGCGTCCAGAGAAACCTGTCTTCCTCTCCGGAACAGCCTTCCTTCTCCTGTGCACGGAGAACAGTGACCGCTTCTTCCAACAATGAAAGCGTGCAACTACACACATGATATGGACACACACATACATATTTATGCAGAAATCCTCATATTTATATACATATATAAACACATGGCACTATATCTAAGAGATTCCAGAAGTAAAAATGCTGAGGAAAATAGATGTTTCTTAAATTTTATAGCAACAACTGTAAAGCCTTCTGTATATATTTTCATTTCTTTTTACACAGAAAGTGAATGTATTATTTTATATAACTAAAAATTAATGCCTTTTAAAAGTATCACCTACACAGTCACCAGACAAGTGCCTATTTTTCCTTTTATTGCTTATAAATAGTAATGAATTACCTAAGAAAAAAGGGAGGATGATGTGCCCAAAAGATAATGTGTTTGATTTTTCCAAAAGGAAAATATAAATGAAAAAGAGCCTGATGTCCGTCCTTTGACCTCAAATCTCCACTATTATTTTCTTTCGCAACAATTAGACATGCCTTCAAAGACATATTTTAAACTGTCAATTTTCCTTCAAAAAGGGGAAGACACACACAGAAAATGTACATTTTAAAGCATCTGGTGCAGTATGGGACACCCCAGGACAAGTCTTCTGGCTGAGAGTAAAGCTAACAGGTTGAGACCACAACACTAAAGCGGAAAGCCCTGTGCCCAGGACGAGCAGTCAGGAGACCCACCCGCATGGCATCTGCACGGCCTGAACTTCTCCAAGACGCAAAGCCTCCATTCTACTTGGCACAAGGAGCAAGATTTGGAAAATATAACCTAGATGCCTAAGCTCCTTAGACCAGCTCTGGAAATAGCTGGTTAAGTCTCACAACTACTATACCAACAATTCCTTTGGAAATTGCATGCTGAGAATTTTTAAAAATAAGGCTTATCAAAAACACTCATTCCTAATCAAAACAGATGCTTTAACCGTTTTGTAGCCACACACAGCAATACCACACACAACAGGTACAAACCTAAATGTCACGTCAACAAAGCCATTTTTAAGAGGTACCTGAAACAGACCATTCAGAACAGAGCTGTTCTTTGACAGACGGCATCTCCTAAGCATGACTAATGCTAGTTTAGTGATATCTAGAATTACCTAGTTTTAATGCCAGCAGCATCCTGGAGCTCAGTGCCCTGGAAGCGTCACCTCCACCGACAGAGAAGAGGGCAATGAAGCCGCAGAGCTTCTGGGGGCTGCCCAGAGCCGTGTAGGTGGCTCGTGGCTGTGGTTACATCTGGCTGCCGGTCCGATCTCCTTCAGTTTCATCATGCTGTGCTTCCAGCACGTGGTCCCCAAACTTGTCTATATCCTGAAATCATCCAAGGAGCTTCAAAAAGTCCCAATGTCTGTGTCCCACCCCAGATCTGTGATTTCACTGATCTGGAGAATAGCCTGGGCGCTCACAGTTTTAAAAATCCCCAGGTGATTCTAATATGCACACAGGTTTGGGAACTTGTCAGAATTCACCACACAGAAGAATTCCACTCCTGTGAGCTCCTGTCTTGTTTTCATAAGTAATTACTGTATAGTTATGTTTGTGAACATAATTTTTGTCTGCTTATAATTACTAACACCTATCCCTAGGCCTTCTAATTTACCGTTTCTAATACACTGTGTACTGAAAAATAACTGCTAGCCAAGTGTGTTAAAACTGGATATAAAATAACAATAAATCTTGCTGAATGAGAATCAGGCTCCTTCATCTGCATACACTTTGGCACGGATATTTCAGCTACATAGAAGTCTTTGACAGACACGGTTACTTGGGAGGACAGTTTGGCCATTACTTACAAAACTGAGTAAATGCTCCTTAAACAAGCCAGCTTCCACACTCCCAGGTATTGAACCAAGAAAACTAAAAATACCTGTCCACACAAAGACCTGAACAGGAATGTTTATAGCAGTTTCATTAAAATGACCGAAAACTGGGAAGAGTTCAAATGTCCATCGACAGGGAGACGGCGAGCAGGCCGGGGTCCGTCCACACGCAGAAGGCCCCGCACAGCACACCAGGTACCAGTTACCTCGTACTTACGACCCATGCACCTGAGTGTCCCTTTCTGGAGAAGGCAACGCTACTGGGCCACAATGCAGTGACTGCCAAGGGCTGGGGACAATTACAAAGAGGCCAAAGGGCATTTGGGGAGATGATGAAAATACTTTATACGTTGACTGCGGTGATTGCTACCCATTTAGATACATTTGTCAAAAAGCGTCAAACCATACACCTTAAAAGACAAGGGTGAATTTTACTATATACGCTATACTTGGTGAAAAAGAAATCTTTGTCACTTTTAAATATGTCTTCACATTTTAAATATTTTGAATTGTACAATCTCAGAATCCGAAAGATTCTTAATGGCTGTCCAGTGTGCATGTGAACACCTTTGAAGACAGATACTCATCCTGCCTTGCACAGCTCTGCTAAAACGTCATCTTACTGACACCCGTAACTGCCTCTACTGACACACAGGTACAGTCAGCAGTCTGGATCGGAGGGCTCCACATCTGTGGTTTCAACCAACCACACCCACCCAGAAAATGTTTTCTGAAAAAATTACATGCATATACTGAACGTGTACAGACATATTTTTCTTATCATTATCCCCCAAATAATACAGTATAACAACTATTTACATACATTGTCATTATAATAGGCATTTTAAGTAACCCAGAGATGATTTAAACAAATTACATACAGGAGAATGTGCAAAGGTTTTATGCAAATACTAAGCCATTTTGTATGGGGAACTTGAGCATCCTCAGGTTGGTACCCTGGGGAGGTCCTGGAAATAAGCCCCAGGCACATCGTGGGACAACTGTCCACATATGTGCTTACGTGAAGACAGACAGATGTAGACACAGACACCCAGATGGCCGCAGCTTTACCCCCTGCTCCTAGCGCTGGGCTTCATTTCGGGTGAGTGTGACATGCACCCGGCCACACTGCCACCTGTCAATGTTCCCTAAAGGCCTTCACACTGTAGTGTTCAGGCTTCCGGCTGTAACTCAAGATGAAAGACTTAGCAATGCTCCCATTTTTCCAGTGCTTCAAAATGCATTTTCATAAATTGGCTAGGTTTTATCAACTTTACCAAATTAAAATGGCTATTTGTCCTTACCACCCCTTTGAATCCTTCCGATGCTGACTCCTAATTTAGAAATCACCTATGTGGAAACTCTGTCTTCTGAGGCTCTTGACCTCTGCACATGATTCCACAGCAAGAACCTACAAAGTCGCTGGCCACGTGGAATGACGTGAGGAAGGGTGACTTCACCCCGACGTGGCTTTGAGGGTGCTGAAGCTCCACGCAGATCCTTACTAAATTTTTTTCCTCTTCAAAGACTTGGAGCCACATGACAACCATGTCCGCACAGATGACATACCGACAAAAGACAACTGAGGGGAGATAGCAATGTGGCATATTTTTACCAGTTTAAATTTATGGTGTGATAAAAGGAATATCACACTTGCAGTGGAGCTGCTATACAACTAAGTGAAAATGATGCTCTTTTCTTCCACTCTTTATATGTGATGCTATAAAAATAAAATGTTGTACAAATTATTTCACCAATCTTAGGAGATCAAAATTTTTACTAAAATGTTTCCCAAATTGGAGTAGCTACCTCTAACTACTAAACTTTGAAATATTATTGCATAAGATCTCCATTATCTTATAGGGATTTAAAAAAAGAAAAATCTACTCAAAGAATCAAATGTCCCAAATAGGATGATGCTAGCAGTAAATATTTTGTAACTATAGCATATATGTCTGCAATGATACACTGGCCTTTCACAGTCACTTGTTTGTTTACATTGTCCTTAAAACACATTACGGTATTATGTTCACATAACTGGTTAACAAACAGAAAAAGCAAAATATATAACTCGCCAGATTAAATCCCAGAAGATGTCACTGTATAATTTCCAGTGAGTCCCAAGGGAACACAGGCATAATAATTTTTCTGTTCTACTCCAGATACTAAACATGAAATACAAAAATAAACCTTTAATTTAGCAAGTAACATAACTTATAACCTGATACCAATTCTAACTAAACTAGCAGGAAGCACTAATATCAGATATAGGTTATGCACCATACAACAATTAATTCAATTACAGTAATTTTGAGTTTCTTCGGCTATAAGAATCCTCAAACATTTTTATCATGCTTATTTGTCTCTCTACATATATTTTTTGCTTCAACTCTACCTAGAGCGTAAGAACAGCTAAGTGGGCTAAATAAGGAGGTAAGAAAAATTAAGGGTCACAGTGCTGCTTTCCCCACCCTAGTTCTAGTCAATGTTCATCAAAATCACGGTAGTCTACAGAAAAAAACAATGCTGAGGCTAAGGTCCTAGCTCTGGTCTTGCCGAGAATTCTGTTCTTGATCTTGCACAAATAGCAATCTTTAAATGCGGTCAATAACACATGTACCAGTCTTCCTCCTGATACACTTGTTAGGTGGGTCAAATGAAGTGAGATAACTGAATATGTGTTGTAGCTGCAAAGCCCTTTACAGATGTGATGTTATTATTATGCACTCAACTTGTTCTATCTACTCATTTTAGCCATTAAACAGCCACAACAAAAACCTTCCACAAGACTGATGTGAGGCAAAAGACTGGGCGGCTCATGGAAAATGAGAGGGAGGGAGGGAAGGAGGAAGGGAGGAAGGGAGGAAGAAAGGAAGAAAGGAAGAAAATGAATATGACTCAAAAATGCTTTTGTAGTTACCACCTTCCTTAAGCTTTCTGCATCTCCTCTGTGCCTTCCCCTTCTTACCTGGGAAGTTAACATGTAAGAGAATCTATCTTTATCTCCTACACCCCCCCCCACCCCGCTAGTTAATTGGGTTAATTTGCTAAGACTAAGAAAACTCCCCAAAGTCCTTTTCTACCTGCAAAGGTTTTGCAGGCTGTTGGGCTTTCTGATGTGTCCCACGGCAGGAGGCATGGGGGAGGCTCCAGTGAGCCCAGTAGCAGGTGCATGGAGCCTGAAAAATTGGCAACAGTACGACAGCTCTCAAACAGAAGACAAACAAGGGCAAGGGCAAGGAGTTTGTTACTTTATCAGTAGTGTTTCATCCAAAGGAAATGGGTAATTGCTGAATTAAAGATAGTTGCATCCTCAGCTTGAGAGGCTGGAAGGGTCTCAGGTCCCCAGAGTGGTCATTCCGAGGAAGCAGCACACCACCAGCTTTTAGTTCTTCAGACGTGGGTTAACAGAGGTACACGCTGACTTTCATTTCTTTTGCCAACAACTATATTCAAATTGGATAACCAAGAAATCTAGATAATTAGCCTTCGTTCTACCCAATCAATGAAGCCTCTGGTTTTAATATAAAATGAAATACAATGTAATAAAAATGGCTACCTAACAATAAGAACTTTTATTTAATATAATTACTCCAAAGAATCTCCCCGATACTGATGTTATAAAAGTTCACATTGATTTCGTATTTAACATATTGTTAATGGGGAAAGGGAATAAAAATAATCATATCTTTGAGCATCTCCTATATGCCAAAAGCACTACACAATTTGTATCACTTAATTTAACTACTCCATCAGGAAAACAGTGTTACCCCCCTTTTCAGTATTCCACAAAGTGACACAATGAATCCACACCCCTCCTGGTCTGACTTGGAAGCCCACTGACTTGTCTTTATACTCTGTGGGCTCTAGTCAATGATAAGGCCACATATATAGCTTTTTACACAATAATAGTCTCCCTGAAAAATGTATAGTAATTAATTTCTGTAAATGGAATCCCATTCTAAATGTGTGGTGAAGCACTTTACCTACAAGCTTTATTGTCTCATTTGTGAAAGGGTTAGGAGAAGGCAGGTTTAATTACTAGCTACAAGGTTATTTCCAACTTGAAAACATATTAGGATTTTAAGGCACATGGTGAAGCATCTTACACAAAATCCTGCTAAATTGAGGACTCTTTTCCCCAAGAGCTGATAGGATTTCTTTTTAATTATAAATTATAAGGCAGAAAAAAAATGTATCCACCCATACCCGCAGGTTACATGGTTGAATGCCAAATAAAGATTTCTATTTCTTGCTTAGTTTTTAGGGCTAACATCAATCACAAAGTTAGATTTCAATGAAACTCTTAAACATTTAGATTGAAAACTGAAAAAAAAATTAGAAAAATCCAAAATTTCTTCATTCTAAACAAAGAATTGTTTTAAAAGTCTTAAATCTTATTCAAACTTTCATATAATTGGCCTCATATATTTGGTGACATACTCTTTCATATGCTTTGAAACACATTGGGAAAATATTTATACTTTCAAATACTTTTTTCATTGCCAAAAGAAAGAAATCAACCAAAACTTCATTCTGGATTTGAAAGCAGGGAGCCTTAAAGTAATTATCTGGAACTCCTGCCCTGGAACTGGCGTGTCTAAGAAATGCCAAGTTTAAGAAATGGTCGGTAATTTCATAGTAAATAAAGTGTAGAAACTGATTATCCCTATTCTGCCAATGCCTAGTCCAGAACAGAACACAAGCCTGGTGTCCCAGGAGCAATACAAAGAGAAACCAGGAGCAGGGGACATCCCATCCGTGTTTCCCCCACGCCCACGCCGCTGGCTGCTGTGTCACTGAGTACACAGGTGCCAACAAGGGGGCGATCAAGAGGATGGGGACGGTGAAAGACAAAAAGTACAAGAGCCAGACTAACTGGTATAAGAACATGCCATCTTTAAGAGACAGCCCATACTGAAATCTGCAAAATTAAAAACTCTACCTCTGTCTCCCATTAATAACTAAAAGGGTGCAATGTAAAAGTCCCAAAAAAGTGTACCTTTCAAATGACACACATTTTGAGAATACTTTGAAAATCTGTAAGGCAGATTTACAGGCCAAGGTGAAGGTTGGAAAGACATCAACAGATCTCCTCTCAAAAAGTCAGCAAGAAGGAAAAGAACTGAGGCGAAATTCTTAGAGCACAGACTCAATGTTGTCTGGGGAGAGACAAGATAATGCTTCTGGTTATAAGCAGCTGGGACAGAATGCTCTGGGACATTCACCTGTACCTAACCAACAAAAATAAAGGAAGACGTGTGGCCAAGAGCTACCCAGAAGGCTCCAGATAGGAGTGCCAAGGGGAACCAAGCAAAAAACATCCAGCATTTGACTGCAAGTGAAGCTCTTGAAGATAGAAAAGTTTGCAAACATTAACTAGTGTGTCAAATTTCTCAAGTAAGGTAACAGTTATTATTGCACCTAAATAAAGAAAGCTATCCTTTTAAAAGTAGAATGACCTGTGTCTAAACTCACAGTAGATTACTCTGGCATAATTATTTACAAGGTATCCACTTTAACTCTCAAAAATGTCTCAGTTTGGCTATTTTAATTGTTCTCCTACTCAAACTATGTAACAATGGTAGGGCAATGAATTATAAAAAGAAAGAAGGAAACAGCCTACAGCTTGCATAGCGGCTGCCCACACAGAGCTGAGGTTTTCTTTGGGTGTATCCACTTAGGTAGTCAATTATTTACTTATTCAGTCATTCAGCAGTATTTCTTGAATCTTATTAGATGTCCTTGCACTGTACAGGCACTGGCACAAATAAAGAGGAAATCTCGAGACCGGAGGCAGATAGACAAGGAAATATATAAATGTGATATGTTCAACAGTAAACCTCAATACCACGGGCAACCCAGAAAAGGAAGGTTTTCCTAAAAATATACAAAGTTCCATATAGCAATGATCAGGTCCACACAAAATCCCTATATGTAAAAAGCAGTAAATCCCAGGCTTCAGCACAGATCACTAACAAAGTGGCAACAGAACAAATATAACAAAATTCATCGCAAATCACACAATTATAAATATGAAGGCCAGCACACAGACCTTCTGAGTTTTGGTAAATAAACCCCACTAATCATTAAAGATCATTTATGAAAGCAAGATAAAACTTGGGCAAAAAAAGTGGTCAGAGTAGAACTATGAATTCTAGTTCCCAAAACATGAAAAGAAAAATTGGAAAATGGTAGAATTCTCAGTGGTTATTTAGGAAGAGACCAAGAATGAGAAAGTGCTTGGGGGGAAAATTACATTATTTAAAAATGTCATTCAGGGTAGTAAAAATGTTTGGTAACCACTAGTCCCACACTACTCTGAAAAAAATAAGAGATTAAAACACGATCAGAGAACATCTCTCAAGCAACAGAATACCCAGCAGACATAAAATGGTGTTTAAGTGTCACACAAACTGCCCAGCTGTCCCTACAGGCTCAGCACAGAGGTTACTTTCAAATAATTTTATTTTGCCATTCATAACTTGCAAAAACTGAATCATCAATAGTTTGTAGACGGAGTTGTTAAGTAGGGTGTGACCCCTCTGAAACCATCCTTGACCTTACAAACAAATCGTGAACCTCTCCAACATGGGAAGACAACCCATAACTGGTTCAGTAAGACGAAAATTCACTTGTCTTAAAGTTTCTCTTTCTAAGATCAGCTCTTTTAATAGCAATCCACCCCCGAAAGTGCAGCATCCATTTCTTTCCATTTCTTCGAGTAAAATTCAAACCTAGGTTACTAATATCATGTGAAGTCATCCTCCTACTTTTAGAAAAATACTCATTTTTCACGGCAAGTCTGACTGACAGTAACTAGAACTTATTTATAAGGAACCTACCTCTGAGGAAGGAAGCACCTTAAAAAAGGGACTGGGAACCTTCCAAGGGAAAGCTTGAACACCAGGCATTCATTTTGATGTGCTGGTGACACTATCAAAGCTCTTTCTGCGAAAGGAGATGACTTTCCCCACCCAATGCCCCCCTCAACAGGCTAAATCAGGAAATAAATTTTAAATGCTGTACCTAAAGTTTTATTACTTTCACCACCGCACAGATTTAACAGTTTATTTTAAAATAGCTCTCCTAAACATATAGCCAAAAGAAGCAAATTCACTGACTGTTACATAAGATCAATATGTATATATTATACCCTGGAACTGTGCAATTAAATAAACTAAATGTCGGTGAAAACACATTCTATCCACAATTCCCATCAAATTAAAAGGCCCCTGTGCTCACTGTTTTAAGTTTATAATGAATTCACAGTTACATAATGAAAGAGAAAATCTATGAAACATTCTTTAAATATAGCATTGTAAACATAAATCATGGCCTTGGATTAATAAAGTACCAAAGCTTTTGCAGTAATAACCAATACTGTATAAATAAACTTTGGGAAAGGGTCACTGCTACGTCTATCCTGCACTACACACCCTTAGGGAAGCCAAGACGCGGAGCAGTGGATCCTCCAGAAACGCTACGTAAATCAAGAGCCGGGTAACACCAGAAATGTACGGGGATCGCTCCTTTGGCTCCTGGTAGCAAGCACACTACGTGCCTCCTTCCTTCTTCTCTTCAAATGAGTACAAAGTTCCCAGCTCAGCTTTACCTGCGCATCAACCCGAGCGCACACGCAGAGACCCTCCTCCAACGCAAATCGCCAACCCGCCGGGCGCGAACTGGCGCGGGCGAGAGGCGGGGAGTCCCTGGGGACCAGCCCCTGCCAGGGGAGGAGGACGGGGCCGTCGTTCCCCCCGCGCCTCGTCCCCTGCCCGGGGGGGTCTGCAGATTCCACCAGTAGTTGGGCAGCTTCACAATGGGGCCGCCGTTCAAGGTCTGAGTGCCACCCGCTCCAAAGCCCTGCCCTCCGCTTCCCACCGCCCCAAGTCCGGCCGCGACAGGTGGGGCGAAGCGGCGATGCCCAGCGACATCTGCCGCTGACCGGACCCGGGTCCCAACATACGGCCACCGCCGGCCAGCTCGCCCCGCAGCCCCGCACGGGTGTCGAGCGCGGGCGAGGGCGGCCGGGGCTCCCCAGGACGCGGTCTGGCCTGGGCGATCGCACCCCGTGCGCGGCGGGCGCGCGGCCAGAGGTGCGGCAGGCCCGGCCGGGGCTACTGCCCAGTGGGGCCCGGGCCCTGCGGCCGGGGAGCGGCGTGCGCACGGCTCGGCCCGCCCCGACTTCCGCACCGCGGCGCGGCGGGAGAGGCGCTCCGGGTCGCGAGTCCCCGCACCTCCCGGCGGGCGCACGCCGCGCGCACACGGGCGCACGCCCCCGCACCCTCGCTCACACGCGCCGCACGGTCGACGCGGCCCCGGCCCCACCCCTGTGCCCGGGCACCGCAGGCTCCCCGCACCCCGCGCGGCCCCAACCGGCACACCGGTGCCCAGCCCCTTTCTCGGGAGCCCGGGGACCGGCCCGCCAAGGCCGGGGGCGCCGGGGCCGCTCCGCCGCCCATCCCACCCCGGAGGTCCGGCCGGGCTCCCCAGCGCCGCGCGGGCACCGTGCGCCGGGCCCCGACACGAGGCTGGGAGGAGCGGTGGCGCCGCGCCCGGGGCTGGCACCGGGGATCGGCGACTGGGGCACCCCCCCGCCCGTCACCACCACCTTCTCTGCGGCACAAAAGGCTGCAGACGGAGCCGCCGTCCCCGGGCGACCTACCCGTGGCCCAGAGCTCCGTCGCGTCCGCCGCGCCCAGGGCCGCGGAGCCGGGGACCCGGGCGGGAGAGGCGCGGTCTGCGGCGCCGAGATCCGGGCAGAGGCCGCCAGCACAGCCCGCCGGGCACCCGCTCCGCTCCCACCGCGCGCGGCGCCCGCTGCCGCCCGGCGTCGCCCCGCCCCCGCGCCCGCCCCCGCCGCCTCCGCCGCCTCCCCGGCCGCAGAGGCGCAGCCCGTCAGCGCCGAGCCCGCCTCCCGCGCCCCGCGCCGCGCCCGGACGGAGGGCGGGAGGGCGGGAGAGCCGCGCCGAGAGGCCCGCAGGAGTGGGCGGGGCGGGGCCGGTGTGAGCGGGGCGGGCCCGTGGTGGGCGGGGCGGGGGCCGGAGCGGGCTGGGAGGAGTCGGCTGCACCCCCTACCCGGGGTCGGGGACGCTCCGGCTTCCCCGCGCCGGGGGCGCGCGGTGCGTGGTTTGTGGGTCTCCGCTCCCAGGGCCTGGCGCTGAGCAGCAGCGAGGCCTAGAAGTCCACGACGTTCAAAAAGGGGGATCTGTTTTGGAAAACTACTAAATATCCAGTGAATGTGTGGTGGGTGGGGGGTAAAGTTCAAAGTCAGATTCTGGTTGCATTAGCTATTTTTGAATCTGCCAAGATTGATCTTTTCCATTCTTGGAAGGGATGGTTTTCTTTTCTCAATTCATGTGTATCTCCTCTGCCAAACTGGTTAAGCTCTGCAATGGGAATATTTACTGACATTTATTTAGCTCCCACTACGTGCCAGGCCTTTTTACATGCACTTCCAAATTTACACCTGTCTACAATTCCCTAAAGGAATAACCAGTTTTGATCCACAATTTAAAGACACAGAAAGTTGAAGTAACTTCCTCACGGGTATGTAACCTAGAAAGTGTTGAGCTTAACCAATTCGCAGAGAACCCCAACATTGCTCATAGATGTTGTAAATTTAGGTACCAGTTTCAAACCAAGAGAGTTTGCTGGATTTATGTTTTAAAAATTCAAAAATTTTTATAAAGGTATAACCTATTTGGTATAAAGACATATTTAAACAATCTTGAGTCAGACTTGTTTCAGAATACCTGAGCGGTGTATGTCCCTGAACATACCGGGGCAGATACATGTGACCCCCTACTTTGATCAACAGTGACTGCTGGAGGCTCTGCACCCATTAGAACTGTCAGGCCACCTCTTGTGTGTCCTAAAATAAGTGAGGGAATGGGGGGGGGAGAGGAAATGTGAACAAATGTTCTCTAAACAAGTTATGTAGAGAACAAATGTTCTCTAAACATGTAACTTCTTACATGTGTCTGTAACTTCTCAAATATAGCACCTGGCATCGGGTAATATATGCTGCATAAATCCATGCACAGAGAAATGGACTTTTCTTTTGTATCAGTACATTAGGAGAACACGCTGAACGCTGTTTCAGATTATAACCTGGGTGACACAGTAGTGTATTGTCACAAACCAGCTCCAAAACATTGTATAGTTTATATTCAGAAACTTAATTTCATTTTGTCCTGTCTGAAATCACATAACTTTCTCCGAAGAATGCCTTGTACTTGCCCTTTGCTCTGAATGTTTGGCATTGTTCTATGGCCAGAAGCAATACCATGCTGATTTGCCTTTGAGTTATGAGGCTCAAGGCCAGCCCCATAGAGAAGACCTTGTCTCCGCCTTGCCTCTTTCCCTGGGGGGTGCTCTGCTCTCACAACCTAACCCTGACTTCACCCAGTCAAAACTTGGGGTAGTTCTTCATTGTCACAAAGAACACCTAATAAACCACTTTGCTGGGTAGTAATGGCAGATAACAGCTTTGTGTTGGCCCCATCAAGCTATGTCTATGCCACCTAAGGACACTGGATGTTGTATTAATTCGGACTGGGTGTGAAGTGGGGAGCTGTGGCTGAGGTGGGTGTGAGGGGTGGAATTACTGCAGAAACCATTCCCAGAGATCTCCCGGGTATATGTGAAGATCTATTCAATCTATAAAGGAAAACGGCATCTGTATAAAGGATTAGGCCCAAATGTATAGGGTGTCCAAAATTTACACATAAAATCACCATACATAGAGAAAAGGGGAAAATGTAGCTACATGTAGTTTTATTTACAAAATATTCATTACGAAATTTTACAAAATATTTATGAAATATTCTGTAACTGTTGGCCACTTCTTTGTAAAACTTTGTAATGAATATTTTGTAAGTAAAAGTATATTTAGCTAGAGTTTCCCATTTTCCCCGTGGTGACTTTAGGGACTGGGCTGCCCTGAAGGATAGACCCTGAAAGACCACGTAAACCTCGGAAGCTGCATATCCGATGCCCCGTATGTAAGTTACATCTTTGCCTCAAGGTGCCCTATCTAGAAATCACTTTAAAATATCGATTGTCTGGGAAGGATCATATGACAATTGATATAAATCATGATACCTAGCAAACCACCAGTTTGAGTGAACAGGACAGGTGAATTTGATTAATAAGGCAGTGATATAAACAGGAAACTACAAAGCCAGATGTGCAAGAGAAACCACATTGCCTTTTCCATAAACGGACTTGTTTCAGGTAAGGTCTAACTAGGGTAACAGGGATCGCTTCAAGTATCTACAGACAGAGATAAATGAATGCAAGGAACTGGTAACACCAGTGGTAGAAAAACTCAGAAGCTAAACAGAGGGCGGAGAAATAACTCAGAAATTAGTAACAGCAGCCCCTGGCTACAGGAATAAGGGAGGCAGCAGGGTACAAGGCAGGGCCCGGCAGCGTGGCCAGCCTGGAGGGATCTGTGTCACAGAGGAGAGATGGACCCCCACCCCTGCAGGGGGCCCCTGCCTTTGCCTTCCACTGGTGGCGGCTGCCATGGGACCCAGGGAAAGAGCCTGCAGGGGCCAGCTCCTCGGACCCTGTGAACGGCAGAGCGTGGACGGTGGATCTGTGCGCCTTTCCATTTCACTTTACAGACCTCACTCTTTCTTCAGACCTTCCTGAGTCTCTTGGGTACGATCACCCCACAGCTTGTGATGCCTCAGGAAGTGGGGGTGACCCTTTGCTTTCCACTCATCTGTCCACAGACCTTCCCTTTGTCTCTTCCCGGAGCTGCCCCGTGTGGCTACAGCACCACAGGCCCACGGCCGGGATGGGCCAGCACGTGGTCTCTCCCTTCAGCTCTCTCCGGCTCCAGCACCCCATGTGAGGTGGAGAAATTCCAGGGTCTGGGACCCTCCGCTAGCCTCACGAAGCCTCGGGCATTTATACTTAGGGCTGTAGGGAGCTCCTACCGCTTAGGGCTCAAATGCCACAGCCTTGGGACACACTGACTTCTGTCCTCTTCTTTCCAAATACAACAGAATCTCTTTCTTAAGAAAAGGCTTTCTTCCTCTTTTTGCTTTTCCCAGACAGTCTGCCTTTGTCCAAAAACTCTGTCCCCTCTCTGGGGCTTAGGGCTTTAGCAATAGAAGCTAGAAAAAAAAAAAAAAAGGGAGCTCTGGCCAGGTGGGGTGGCTCACGCCTGTGACCCTAGCACTCTGGGAGGCTGAGGCTGGTGGAGTGCCTGAGCTCAGGAGACCAGCCTAAGCAAACGCGAGACCCCGTCTCCACTAAAAATAGAAAAACTGAGGCAAGAGGATCGCCGTGAGCTACATCACCACAGCACTCTACCCAGGGTGACAGCTTGAGACTCTGTCTCAAAGAAAAAAGAAAAGAAAAAAGAAACGTTCTGCACCCAACTTCCTTTATGCCCTGGCATGTATCTCCGCAGAGACAACCAAGGGGCAGGAAGTCCAAGATGAAAACAATCATGAATTTATGGGCCAAAGTATTCTTCTGCTCTAGAAGTGAGGTGAGTGCTGTGGACCCGGCTGTGGAGGAGGCACAGGGGAGCTCGACTAGGGACCACGTGGGACTCGGTCACGGCAGCACGTCCACGGGAGGGGTCAGCAGGAGGCTGGACAGGCAGGTGTGCGCTGGGGGAATGCGGGCTGCCCTTCAGATCCCACTAAACCACTTTAGACGGCATGTGCCCCTCCTGCCGCTCAGACATGGAGCCTGCACACAATTATTTAGTGGAGCGACATTCTTCCCCTCTGACCCATCCCTGTCCATTCCTCAGAGTAAGGTGCAGCCTCACTGCCTCTGGAAGGAGTCCCTGGCCCCTGCTTTCATCCTTTTGCTATTCTAGAACCTCCTGCCAAAAGAGAACATCTCCCCATGACTCTGCGCGCTAAGGGATGGGGCTACGTCTGACCCTCACATGAAGCCCAGACATGAGACGTAAGTGGGGCTCAGTAAATATTTAGCTTATTTTAGCTGAGGGGAGTGGGGAAGAGCCTGCAGGTTAAGGCCTTTTGACGCCAGCTTTTATCTGACTCAGCAGAACTGATTGCGACATCTTCGGGAACTTGGCAAGCTGGTTGTTAAATCATTAGTAGCTTGAAAGCAGCTCTGGTAGGAGTATTGGCATGGAGGGAATTTGGCAAATTCCATAACAGGACATCCTGCTCCTGTCCAATCTCCTGACTCCCCAGAAAACCAGTTCACCAGCATACTATCCGGTAGGGCTCAAAGGGCCCCGCCATGTGTTGAGAAGGAAGGTAGATCAGAGAATTAAAGTCTGTGCTTTCAGAAATATTCTTTCATAGAAATAAAGTATAACTAAATCTCATAATTTCCACGGAAAAGTCTAGTGCATTCTTAATTATATCAGTCAAAAGAAGATAGAGAGGAAATACAGGAGCAACCAGAAAAGAAAGTAGCATGAACCCCGGAGAACTCCCGTCTCAGGTTCCACTCTCCAAATACTGCCTTTTAAAGGAATTTCTCTGAATTGTGTCCCTCACAATACCCACAATGGCATACAATAGGTACTCAAAAACTAACACCCGAATTTTGCCAAATTCAGCTCTACTTCTGTTTGGCCTCAGTTCTTCATCTGCAAATTAAGAGATTAGAGACAGAACTTTCACGAGGGCTCAACTACACCCCCTTCCCTGCCCAATTCAAAACAAACTGAGAGAGGGGACAGAGGTGTGACCATGACGTGACTGTCTCTGGAACACTGAAGGCACAGGTTACTGTGCAGTTACAAGGGCTCTATTTCTAAAATCCTGGACTAAACCCATGTACCCCAGCACCTCTCCCCACATGAAAGCCTGCCTGGGGACAGAGAACTCCACCTGCCAGCAGGTGCCGCGTCCCCACCAAGTGACGAGAGCGGCCAGGGTGAGGGTGCCCAGTGTAATCCTCCTCCTTCCTCAGGAGGGACACAATGAGGAGGGAGAGAGGGGCCCGGGGTGCAGCGTGATTCCCGAGGAGCTTCCCCCATCAAAACAGAAGTGTCAACAGAGGGGAAGAAGCCCTCCCTCCAACAACAGGCCACATTAGGACTCTTCCTGTTCTGATTTAAGGCAGGCAGTCGATCAAGTCCGATATGTGCTGGGTTCTGAGGGCACAATGACAGAAGAAAAAATCTTGCCCTCAAGGAACTTAAGGTGAAGTAAATACGGCAGATGAGAAATTACGCAATTATAATCTGGTGCCATAATACCCTATGATTTTTTTCTAAAATTCTCTAAAGATATATTTCTATGGGGAAACAAGGGCTGAGATTCCGAACAACTGATGTACAAACTTATAAAACTGAGCCCCATGCTCAGTTGAAGAGAAATATGAGAAATTCTCCAATTCTCCTCCCTATGGCCTGAGAACCCTCTGACTACCAAGTCACAGTATTTATCATGGAAACAGCGTAGCGAACCAGACATTGACACAAATATGCCACACTGATTATAACATAGGTTCAAAAGCAACTCAGTGGTGGAAAGACAGATTTTTGTCAACAAATGGGACCAGAACAACTGAACAACCACAGGTCAAGAAAACAAAAAAAAAATTGAACCTCAACCTAAGTCTCCCAGGTTACATACAAATTAACACAAAATAATCACAAACTTAAATATAAAATACTCAGGAAAAAATAGGAAATATTTAGGATTCAGGACCAGACAAATAGTTTCTTAGATAGAATACACAAAGCATGACTCAGAAAAATTAACAAATTGGACTTCATCAACATTCAAAATGTTTGCTAAATTAAAGACCCTGTTAAGACGATGAAAAAGCAAGCACAGACTGAGAGAAAATATTATTTGTGAAACATATATCTAATAAAGAACTTGTACATAGACTGTATACCAAAGGTCTTAAAATTCAACATTTAAAGAAATCAAAATAATTCAATTAGAAAATGGACCAAAGATAAAAAGAGATATTTCACCAAAGAAGATACACAGATGGAAAACGGGCATATGAAAAGCTGTCCAAGATCATTAGCCATCAAGGAAAGGGGCGTGCAGCCACAATGCGGTGTCACTGCACAGCTAGTGCAAGGCCGACGTAGAGACTCCAGCAGCCCCACACGGAATGGCGATGCATCATTGCAAGGGGGCTGGTTAAAGTGGGGTATATCGATATCACAGAATATCAATATCAAAGGAACAAAATCAACGTGCACCAATCTGCAGTGAATTCTGCTGGGAGAAACCCATCTCAAAAGGCCATAAACTACATGATTTTATTTATATTATGTTCTTGAAGTGACAAAATTAAATGTAGAACCAATTACTGGTTGCCAGGGGTCAAGGAAGGAGCGAGGGTGGGAAGGAAGTGAATGTGGCGATAAAAGGTCAACACATAGGATCCTTGTGATCACCTAAATACCACATTCTGTACCTCGGCTGTGCCACCGTGGGCTCCGTGTCAGCGACCTGGCTGTGAATCTGTGTCACGGTTCCCATACTGAGCTGTGCTACAGTCTCATGTGGCACTTGGCCCTAAGTTACCACTGGGGGAACCAGGAGGAAGGGCATGTGGGATCTCTGCTTTATTTCTCGCCACTATGTGAATATACAATTATCTTAAAATAAAAACTGTTTGAGAACTGGAGTATAAAAGTGACAAATATTCAAATTTAGAACATACACCTAAAACATATGCCAGAAATAGACAATGTTAGTTCCCATAGGGAGAAAAACTTGATAGCCTGGGGACAGGGTGGGAGAGAAACTTTTTATTATACATTTTTCTTTACATATTTTGAATTTTGATCATGTAAAATAAATGCCCATTCAAAAATTGTAGATATCAATTTAAAAATTCTCAGCCAAACTTGAGGCTTTCCATTTGATAACAGTCCTGATTTATCTGTTAACTTTCCAGCCAAAAATTGTACATATGAAATGTTGTTTTTTTTCCTTTACTACAACATTGGAGCTTTTTGTCTTTCCCAAACACAAAACAGTCGAAATCTTTCTCTTTTTTAATTATGAAGATTTGCCTGTACTCTCATTCTTTTCCAGAAAAAAAGTAGTTAACAGAAAAGCACATTTATGGGTCGTTTGGAGCAGCCTTGACATCCTTCCATGTCATCAAATTACTTTATGAGATACAATGTGATAAAATCTCTAGAAGCAGCATGGACTTTGAGAACAGACAATCTAGGATTTTCTGCGTTGTGACCTTGTGCCACCTACCTAACACTGTTTCCTTATCTATAAAACAAACATAATATCCATTTTCCCAGATTGCTTTCGGTATTAATACAAGTTACATATAGTGTCTGCAACATAGTAGCAGCTCAAGGAGAGCTAAAATTATTGGAAACAAAAGCTTTAGCAATGGACAAGCTAGGGGTACTCCAGGAGGGTATTCTGTTCCTCAATATGAATTTAGATTCTTCTGTTGTGAGATGTATTGTCCATCTGTGTGTGTGTGTGTGAGAGAGAGAGAGAGAGAGAAAGAGAGAGAGATCAGTTACCTCCCAGAAGGATAAAAATAAAAAGATCAAGCTTTGCCTTAAACTTCAGGACACGCTGCTTGCAGAGCACCCAGCGCCCTCCCGGGATGGTTCTGCTGACGCCCTCTGGATGTTGTTCCAGACTATCTCTGAAATCATACTTCATTTTATGGATGGTACTCTTTGGAGGAAGAGGGCAATCAGGGCAAGACAAACCCTTCTGGAGATGGGACAATAGAGCTCTTTCAAAGAAGGGTGACAAGGGGAAACGACATAGGGAACCGGGTGTAGGAATAGTGTGTGCCCCTGAGTGCCACCCTCTGACGAGCTTTGTCTTTCTGTTTCATCTTTTGAACGAGGGAAACAGAGATATTGAGGGTACAGTTTAAAAGGGTTCCCCCTCACCCACTGTAATTAATTTGCTTTAATTACTCTCAACTCTTCAGGGAAAACTGCTTCCCCCACACAGCTGGGTGCTCTGGTGAGTTAAGCCACAGAGCAGGAAAGGAAGGCTGTGATTTTGGCATCACAGAGCAGGGAGTCCAGCCCAGCACCCTTGTACAGGGGACAGCTGGGAGTCCCAGGAGGGAGAGGCCGACGGGAGGACTGGGTGGTGGAGGAGACGATGTCTGCCCAACGGAGGCCTCAGGAGTGGACATGAGACGGACTTTGTCCTTCTCTAATCGTATAGAGAGTAGAGTTTGTCAAATGGGAGGAGGCTGCCATGCAGGTTGTTCTTGGCAGACACAAAACATCCTACTCAAAACACGAAAGTCACCTCTAGAAAATGCAACTACAGTCCCCACTGTCACCCTCTCCTCCTCTCCCTGGTTGCTTTCTTTCATTACAAGTAAACATACAAAGTCAGAGAATCGTCGGCTGTGTAGCCACCTAACCAAATAAGACATCAAGTCAACCTGAGTGCATTTTAACAGACTGGTGCCTCTTAAATCAGTAGATTAACATTGGGAATACATCTGAACCAGTGCCCACCTTGACTGAGATGAAACCCAGTTTCATAAGACATCAAGATGTGTACATGTACCATCATACCAAACTTATAAATATGTAAATGACATTTTCTTGATGTTTCCATATTTCCAAGTTGTTTCAATAGCCACACATGTAAGGTGTGTTTCTGAAATGGTATAGGTAAAGAAAAATATTTTACTTTATTTATTTATTTATTATTTTGAGATACAGTCTCACTTTGTCACCCTGGGTAGAGGCTGTGACTTCACAGCTCATAGCGACCTCAAATTGCTGGGCTCAAGCAATCCTCTTGCCTCAGCCCCCTGAATACCTGGGACTATAGGCACCTCCTACAATGCCTGCCCATTTTTTTAGACATGGGGTCTTGCTCTTGCTCAGGCTGGTCTTCAACTAGTGAACTCAGGCAATCCACCCTCTTCTGCCTCGCAGAGTGCTAGGATTACAGGTGTGAGCCACCATACCTAGCCAAGAAAATCTTTTTTTTTTTTTGCAGTTTTTGGCTGGGGCTGGGTTTGAACCTGCCACCTCCGGCATATGGAGCCTGCGCCCTATTCCTTTGAGCCACAGGCACCGCCCTCCAACAAAAACATTTTAAGGTATATTTTTTACCTGAAGTTTCCAATTGCTGAACTTCCAACAATCTCATATAACTCTAACATTTCCTCCTAAAGTATTCTTCCTTTTTCAATGTACAATTTGCATGTACTTAATTCTCGGTTCAAACTATAATTTAGCCAAAAAGTCAAATGACAGGCCTTCCATATACTCATTTAAATAATAGTACAAATATGTGGATGTGCATCACAAGGTAATAATCACTTCTTACATTTCTATTAACTTAGAGATTTTCGTGTTTGGCAATCATCCTACGTAAGGATTCAGCAGAATTCATCATAGAAGGCTCACGGGTCCCAGTGTTCACAACTCGTATTTCACCACATTCGTATAGGAAAAAAGACAGTCTTATTACAAGACCGGACCCTCCCTCTGTTGCATATGTCAAAGATCAGGAAATGTTGTTAAGGGGTGTATGGTTAAGGGTAAACTAGCATTCAAAAAATACGTTAATTTCTTTTCATTTTCATCGTTTGCTACAGTTTATGATTGTTCAGCTAAAAAGATCAATTTATCCATTGCCTGGAAAAATTTGCTAACCAATGTCACACAAGACACATTGGAGTAGGAAATCTATTTAATTACTCCCTAAAGGAAATATTTCTTTTTGGTACAGAAACCAAAGTGACCAACGTATAGAATCCTGCTTGTTTCGAATTCAGGCCAGAACCTCACGTACCACAGTAGGTTTGAACAGATCATCAAGCCTCCTTGTTGGCCCATTTGGACCCCACTTTCCTGAGCGACTTAAGGCTCTGAAGACAAGAGCCCTAAGTTGTTCCCCAGCCCAGGTTTTCATGCTTCCAAGCTACCCTTTCTGTTCTTCCAACACCTGCTTATTTGAAAAAGATGCTGGGCTGTCGTGCAGAGAGACAGACTGGGAGCCTCGCTATTGACGTCTCCGTGAACATCTGACAGCGTCCCACCTTAGAGGGAAGAGGTACTTCCACCCACCACAACTTCCTAAGTTTTACCAACAAGTTACCATGTTAGATACCATTAGCAAACATAGGACGACCGAGACTTCTTTAGAAGGCACTGTGATTTTTGCCCTTTCTATTATTTTGAAATGTAAGCCCCATCCTTAATGACTTATCAGCCAAGAGGCACGAATCTGCTTTTCAGATAACGTGCTCTTGAGTCACAGAACCACCTCTCAGACACGCTACAGTTTTTTAATCCCTTTATAGTCACCAGACAAATGAAGACCTTTGTTTTTCAGGGGAAATCATCATTGGCAGAAAGAATTGGTTCTTACAATAGCACTGTGTGTATGTAAGGTTGGTCCTTAACACGAATCTGGTGCATGTGTGTGTGTGAAAGAAACTGACACACAGAGGGACAGAGAGACAGAAAGACAGAAGCTGTGAGCAGACAGACACAGAGAAACAGAGACAGCGAGATGGGAGAGGAGAGACGTGTCCACTCCTGGAGTGGCTGCTGACCACCTTTCTTCCTTTCAACCCAGCGCACTTCACCGTCTCTCTGCAGTCACGTGTTTGGGTTCTTGCTTCTCCACTGCTCTCCTGGACTAGCAACTTCCTTTGTTCACAATAGCCTGTGCACCCTGAAATTTAGCCCCCAGGACGTGCAGCGCAGGGCTTCTGAGCACCGGGCAACTGCTCAGCAATCCTCAGGAGTCACGGAAGGTGCAGGTCAGGGCTGGCACAGGTAGGGTAGGAGGGAATGGATGAAGGGAGAAAGGAAGAGCATCCTGTAAGTGACAGAGCAAAACACAAACGAGCATCTGAGTGCTCACCTTTTAAGACATGGTATAAAAAGGTTGGTAGCAAGGATCTGAGGGCCCAATAATTAGGCAGTCAGATCCAAGATATTACCATTTTGTATGTGTGTATAAAAGGGGAAAGGAGAGAGACTGATCCCAACGCCCATTGGGGTGGAAGTGGGGATGATGCTGCCATGTAACAATGATGATCGTTCTGACTTAAAACTGGGTTGTACCTGGAGTACCAAACAGTAAGAAGAGAATGTCTGGGCTGGCTGTGATAGCCTACTCACAATCGGTTCTGCGAACTGCTTGCTACCTAACCCAGGTCACTTGGCAACATCCTCATGACAAACACAGCTTATTATTCCACATCCTTTACAAAAGTGTTTCCCAACGTTCAAATTCCAGCCTCATGCTATTTTTCTTATATACTCTTTCTTGGAGATTTCGGAATCATACATCCTGGTGTCTCTCAGAGTCCCTTTGAGAACACAAGTTTAATAAATATGGAATGATGGAGATTAATTAAACATGAGCTCAAGAGCAAAGAGTGGTTTCAGAAATTGAAGATTTGGTAAACCCACATAGTGACCTGTCACAACTAAATAGCAGAAATCTACCACGTTCTACCACCTGGCTCAGATTTCTTTTCTCTCCACCTTTTTCAACCTTACATCTTAACTTTACAATAAAAAAAATGAACTACAGTGAGCTGTGTCCTTTGATAAACCACAGTTCATAAGTAATGGCAGCATGAGGTATTCAGATTATGAAAAAGTAGATAAGAAAAGGATTACTTTTTATTTCTTGATATTAAATAGTGAAATGCCCATCTTAGTCTGTTTTGGGTTGCTATATCAGAACTCCTGAGACTAAGGAATGTGTAAAGAAACAGGCTTACTTGGCCCATGGTTCTATAGGCTTGGAAGTTCAAGTGCATGACCCCAGTTTCTGGCAAGAGCTTCTGTGCTGGTGGAAAAGGGCAAAGGAGAAGAGAAAAAGAAAAAAGGTAAAGCCTGAGGGTGTCCTGGCTGATGACAACCCACGGTCCCAGGAGCCTTTCTGTGAGGACTCGCCTAGTTAAGGAGAGAGAATTCATTCATGACTCATGACTCTGAGAATGGACTCAACCTGCTTCTGATGGATCCGCCCCAAACAGCTCCCACCAGGCCCCACCTCCAACAGTGTGATGGAAATTCAGCATGAGATTTGCTGAGGACAGACAGACCACATCCAAACCACAGAAATGACTCACTTCATTTTTAGTTGTCTCTAATTAGTGTTACACAAATAATGCTAACTTCAATGCCAAAATAATTTTGGAAACAGAATTTATTTTATTTAGCATCTTCAATTAGAAGCTACAGAGAGTGCTACTCTTCATAAATATTAGCAACTGTCGGGGCTACAGGACCAAAACAAACTTATTTTTAAAATGCTGTTGAGTTATTTTCACTAAAAATTCTTTTACATAAACATGTGAATAATTTGAGAAAGAAAACTGTTCATGGATTCATTTTTAAAAAATATTTAATGAACACTGTGTTTCAGACATCTGGTTAACGTATTAACTTGGAAATCTATATCTTCTATGTACCAATGAATGGACTCTTGAAAACAATCTAATCCACTTAGTGATAAATTATCTGTGAATGCATATGAACATATATAAGTGCTTGTGTGTATATATGTGTGTGTATGTATATGTATGTATATGTGTGTGTGTAGAGAGAGAGGAGAGAAGATTGTGTCTGCTGTTCTTGTTTTTCTTATCTCCAAGGATAAGAAAAATCTTTTTTCTTGCATTTTTCATTTGTTTAGTTCAAACATCATCAAAAGGAAACTGATTCACAATCTGAGATAAAAGTTTTACTCTCTGCCCAATGCTTTTATATAAAAATTTTATACATACTAGATTTTCAAGTAACATTTATTGAGTGCCTAATATAATGCTTTTATATGTTTTATATGTTATATAAAGAGGTAAAAACCAAGCCGGACATACAAAATAGATTCTTACGTGTCAGCTATTAATATTTGCAGATTTATTGAAGTACAGCTAAAACAAACTGTACTTACTTAAAAATACAACTCTGTGTCAACGTGCGTACACACTCCAGAAGCCAACACAACGATCAACCCAAGGGAGACGCCATCGACCCCCAAAATCGTCTCTGTGCCGTCCTTTCCTCTCACGCCCCTGCCAACAGCCCTGCCGGCCCTGCGTCCACACAGCCGGTGGGCTGCTGTCCTTTGGGTTGTTTTCACCTTCTAAAATGTGAACTTTAAATACAACGATATGCGTATAGTACGCATTCTTTTTTGCCTGGGTCCTTCCAGTCATAATTATACGGAGACCCACTTGCGTTGTGGCACATTGCTATGGTTCGCTCTATTTAACACGGAGGCGCATTTTAATGCAGGTATGTATATATCAAAATTTGTTTATCCATTCCACCGTTAGGAAGCTGCTATGGACGAGTGTTTGTGAGCGTGTGCGTTAGTGAAAGATGTCTCGGGGGTGTCGAGGAGTAGAATGACTGGGTCGAATGACAGGCCTGTGCTTAATTCTACAAGAAGCTACAAACTCTTTCAAAGTCGTATAATTCTACAAGAAGCTACCAAACTCTTCTTCGAAGTGCTTGTATCATCAAACTGTTTTTTCTTTTTCCCACTTTTTTTGAGGTATAACCAATGAATAAAAATGGTGTACATTTAAAGCATGCGGTTGTATCATTTTACATTCTCACCAGCAGTGTATGAAGGCTCTGGTTTTCTCCTTCCTCGCCAGCACTTGGTACCATCATTACTTTGTAGTCATTTTGTCCAGGATAGTGGAATCTTACTGTGGTTTTAATTTACATTTCCCCAATGACTAAAGATGTTATGCATTTTTCAAATGCTTATTTGCTATCAATGCATCTCTTTGATAAATTATAAGTTGAAATCTTTTGCTCAGTTTTAATTGGTTCACTTTCTCATTACATTTGGTGGGTTGTTATTAATTTTTTAAATTTATCTTATTTGATTTTACTTATTAATATTCTTGAGTCAGAGTCTCACCCTATCATCCTGGATAAGTGCAGTGGTGTCGTCTTAGTGCGTAGCAACTCAAATTTCTGGGCTTAAGCAACCCTCTGCCTTAGCCTCCCATTATCACCTGGCTAATTTTTCTGTTTTTGGTAAGGTTGGGGTCTCACTCTTGAACAGGCTGGTTTTGAACTCCTGAGTTCAAGCAATCCATCTGCCTTGGCCTTGGAGAGTATTAGGATTACAGAGGGGAACCACTGCCTCAGCCGTGGGAGTTTTAAAAATATATATTCTGGATACAAACCCTCTACCAGATGTATGAGGCCTATTCCTCCCTGAGATTTTAGCTTATGTTTTCATGCTCTTATTTTTGTAAGAACAAAAATTCTTGATTCTGAAATTTAAATTAGACTTCATCAAAATTATCTCCTGTCTGCAAAACAGCCTCCTGTAATTTTGCCTGGGATTGCATTGGAACTACAAAATATTTTGAGCAGAATTAACATCTTAGGTGAGAGTTTGCCCGATCATGAACATGATTTAGAATAACTCCCAGTTTACTTAGATTTTCTGTAATTTTTCTCAGTGATGTTTTATAGCATGTCATGAACATCCTCTGTCTCTCATTTATCTAATTTATCCCTAAGTAATTCATGTTCTTTGACTTACAAATTATATTTTTCAATTACAATTTCCAATTATTTGTTGATAGTTGATACAAATATTTAGGTATATTTACCTGACATCCTGACACCTTACCAAACTCACTTTGAATTTTAAAAGATTTTTTTGTTGGTTACTTATAATTTTCTGCATAAAAAGTCATTTGTCTGTGAGTAGTGTTATTTTTCTTTCCCATAGAGATGTTTCTTTTTTCTTATATCTTTTTCTTGCCTGATTGCACTGGCTAGAACCTCCAGTAGGATGCCGACTAGAAATGGTGAGAATGGACATCTTTGCTTTGTTTTTAATATTAGGGAAAAAACATTTAGTCTTTCAGCAAAAAATACGATGTTAACTGTAGGGATTTTGTGGTCTATCAGATTGTGGAAGTTACTTTCATTAATTAAGATGATTGTGATTTTTTTCCATTAGTCCATGAATATGGCGATTTACACTGATTTTCAAATATTAAATCAGCATTACATTCTGAAGTAAACTCCATTTGCTCATGATATATCATCACTTTTAAATATTGTTAGCTTTGACTTTTAAAATTTTGTTTAAATTTTTTTTATCTATATTCATGAAGGATATGATTTGTTTGTTCCTATATCAGAGTAGCTCTAATCTGGTAAAATAAATTAGAAAGCATCCACTCCTCTTTGGTTTTCCAGATAAGCTTGTTAGAATCGCTATTATTACTTTCTTAAATTTTTAGTAAAATATACCAAAGCCAGCTGGGCCTGAAGTTTTTGATGTAGGAATATTTTAAAATAGAAATTCAATTTCTTTAATAGATACAATACTATTTAGGTTCTCCATTTCTTCGTGATTAAGCTTTGGTAGTTTGTATTTTTCTTTTTTTTTAAGATTTCTTTTTCTTTTTTATTTTTGATAATTTCTCTCTTTTTTGGCTGGGGTTGGGTTTGAACCCACCACCTCCAGCATATGGGGCCGATGCCCTACTCCTTTGAGCCACAGGTACGGCCCTGGTAAGTTTGTGTTTTTCAAGGAATTTGTTCACTTCTTTCTTTTTCGTATTTTTTTTTTTTTTTTTTTGAGACAGAGCCTCAAGCTGTTGCCCTAAGTAGAGTGCTGTGGTGTCACAGCTCAGAGCAACCTCCAGCTCCTGGGCTCAAGTGATTCGCCTGCCTCCGCCTCCCAAGTAGCTGGGACTACAGGTGCCTGCCACAACCCCCGGCCATTTTTTCTTTTGGTTGCAGCCATCATTATTGTTTGGCGGGGGCCCGGGCTG